>OU015496.1:104412670-104460170 GCA_907164885.2 Dolomedes plantarius
CTCATTTGTTATATCTTTAAAATATATTAACATAAAGGCATGGGTAATACCAATAAAAATTTTGTATTTGAAAAAAGGACAATTTGAAAACTTATAAGACAGTTTCGAAGAACCTTAAGAATTTAGAAAACAAGCTTTATCGAGTTTTGAAAGCCTTGACATGTTAGAATTATAGTCTTGATATATATTCATGGGGAAATCGCGATAACTTCGCCTCGCTCAGTTATTTCAGTTATGCTCTTTACATATGTCGTGTATCTTCGGCTCACTTTTTTACATTGCCTACAAAATATTGCCCTGAAGAAGTTCCATAGAGTAAATAAATTACTCACGAGGGGAAAACATTAGAAGAATTTTCAGAAAATATTTACAGAGTGATACAAAAGCATCTTAATTGAATTACGACTCCATAAAATCCTAAACATAACTCTCCAGGATAAATGGGTAGAAGAAAGGTTTGGCAGAACAAATAAGTCTTCTGGTAGCTAGTAAATTACAATTGTCAAAGAGAGCACTTTAGGGTAGCGAATACAAAACCGTCGTGTAAGTTTGTTTGTTTTTATTATTATTTTATTGTTGGGTAAAAATGGCCTCTAGATGTACACCTCAATTGTCTCGGTTTCACCCAACATAATAGTTTCTTTTTTCTTCAATATTTATTATACTAGAAACATATTCGAATACGGCAAGGAATTTTCGGGCTTCTACTAGTTTCCTGAATGGCAATTTACCTCTATTTTCAAATAAAACAAAAAAATTTTAAATTATAAAAGATTTATTTAAAATTTTTAGCGATGTTTTTAACTAGATGCTTTGGGTTTAAAACAATGTAATAATTGTAATATTGTAATAATAAAATTTCACTTTCATACGACAATATATTACAAAAATTATATATAGAAAAGTATATATGAGGGATGGCCACGTGGTTTCTTATGACTTTCTTTGCCGCTCTTTTCACTCTTTTGTGGTTCTTGGTTCAATAATTTCATATATAACCTGTTTCTGTCTTGGACTTTTCCAAATATGCAGACATCCTCAAATGGTTCTTATCACCGTTTGTCTAGGAAATAACTGGTATATGATATTATTTCAAGATTTTGCTTTATACCAACTTTAGTCAAAATGTTAGTGGGAGGAGCATTTATGAAGCATAATCGTTTTATAATGTTCAGTTATATAATCTACCGTTATATAACCTACCAAAATTTTTGTCGTAAATGCTATTGATAAAATCTTTTGCCATCTAATTTTTCATAAATCGTACCATATTTGAATAAATTTTTATGGGATCGACTGTGAAAATTGGAAATCCATGTCGAGACGTTAGTAGGAGTTATATTTCACTCCCTCGATATATATTACATGAGGAGCAGAATATCTGTAGAGTCCCCCCCCCCCTGATATCAAAGGGCAGTAAAAAACTTATTTTTTATCATCTGGAAGAAGTTCTAAAGTTTGTCCTTATGGGGTAATGGAATACAGCAACGATCAAAACACTCTGTTGGTTAACAACTTGTTGTGAAAAAATCAGCGTAAAACTGCTTCGGAAGCATCGGACTTGGCGAGTGGCACAAGGAAGACTCAACTGGTCTACGAAGGATTTACACAAATACGGAATTGACCGATGTTTCTTGGTTCTTTTGCTGAGAATTGCATTTTCCAATAGCACATATTTTCAAGACAAATAGTTAAATTTAAAGTTGGATTAATCCAAGACAGCAACTTGATATTTAAAATATAATAGCTTCTGCACCTAAAGTAAAAGGTCAACTGTTCAAACTCATATGGTGTAAAAACTTTAATTGATGTCAATGTACAGTCATTGAAATGTTCATGCAGAAATATATAGAATTAATAAGACAGATTTTTTTACATTTAATCAGTTTTGCAACTGCTAGAATTAATTAAGTTGAAAACTAAATTCAACAAATATGTATGCTGTGAATTTCAGCCATTAAAAGATACAAGATGATAATTGAAAGCTTAATATGACATAACGTTTCTACAAAGGGGGTTTGAATGGTTTATATAGACTTATATATATATGCATTTTTTCCACTTTACTTTAAGACTACTTACAAGAACTACTCCAGGAGCAATTAGTGTATATTGTGCTTTTGTGTATATTAGTCTGTTATTTGTCATGGGGTTTTGGATACTATGTAATTTTTATATTTGTTTTTAGCATCACCATCTTCCTTTTTTTTTCATTTGGTGGGGGGAAGGGATGTTGTGAAAACATCAGCGTAAAACTGGTTCGGAAGCATCGGACTTGAAACTAGACGGAACCGGTTTTATTTCACTCCTGATCGCCCAATCGGACATTCTCCAGATCTTCCTACAAAGTTTTAAAAAGAAATTTGGCAACAGGAAAGGTGTGGAAATTTTTCCGGCTGAAGGACATTATGAAAAGTCAATCCTCGAATGTTCTCGGCGAAGGTGTCCGTCTGTGTTCTTTGAGAGAGGGTTGTCTGAAGCAGTGGCGCACCCAGGGGGGGGGGCCCAGGGGGCCCAGGCCCCCCCCAAAGAAGTAGAAATATTGATTTTGCATTATAAATATTTATATTCGTTCATCTCGGCCCCCCCCCATGCATTATAAATATTTTTATCCATTCATCTCGGGCCCCCCCCCAAGAAAAAATTCTGGGTGCGCCACTGGTCTGAAGCACGTGGTTGCGCGAGTGGCACAACTGAGACTCAACTGGTCTACGAAGGATTTACACAAATACGGAATTGACCGATGTTTCTTGGTTCTTTTGCTGAGAATTGTATTTTCCAAGAGCACATAATTTTCGGGCTGACCATTGTGCTGTATAAGTGACCAAAACATCCGTGCTATAAATTGTGATGTACCACGTGCAAATAATTTTCACTAGCACATAATCTTCGTGCTAACAATTGCGCTGTATAAGTGACCATAACATCCGTGCTATAAATTGTGATGCACCAGGTGCAAATAATTTTTGTGCTCTCCTAACTTGTCTTAAATAAAGTGTGGTAAGTGAATTCCAGTTTTATTCTTTTATTTTTTGCAATGTGCTGATCTTTTATAATCACGGCCACAACTATATATACTTTACACAACTATTGGTAAAAACTATTGGTTAAAATGAAAGTATCCCACACGCGGATCTAAAAATGTATCCCTCTATCTGTGTGTATATATGCATATATATATATATGTGTGTGTGTGTGTGTATGTATACATATGTCTGTGTGTGTGTGTATGTATACATGTGTCTGTGTGTAAGATAATAAAAGTGCTTTGAAAAGAGTGACAGGCCACTGTTGTTCAAAATCGGCATGCAAATATTTTACACAGATAGACAAATACTGAGAAATTTAGTTCCATTGAACAATCAGAACCACCTAACATGTAAGGCATGTCTACTGTAGATAATTAAAAGAAGAATGTCTTCCTCGATGAAATAACAATGAAAGTTAAAGCAAAATCATTTTCATGAAGCAGGAATGCTTTCTCGGCATCGAAGGCGAATTTAGGAACAACTGGATGACTGTAGTGTAAAAGTGAAGTCATTCGGTTCTTCGACACTGCTTTGTCTTACAGGTTTATGAATCGCTGTTTCAAAGCGATATGATTTCTAAGCAGTAGTTCTAAAGGGCACTATTACCCGCTACAAAGTTATGAAAGATCCAGTAAAGGACATGACGGCTAGATCGGGAGACAGGTCTAGAAGAGAAAATCACACTAATATATTCATTGTAGTTTCCAACGATAAGCACAGTCTACCCCACCACGTATTATTTCAAGAGGAACTATTGGTATGCTAGAATTAAAAGTAAGAATCCGGAATTATCTACCAGTAAGACACAAACTGTTAACATATCCTGGTTAGAAGTTCTGTCTAGAATGGTTTCTAGCCAATTAATCTTGAGAAAGCCTGAATGGACATGCGCATCGACTAGTGATTAATCCCGCTTCCCTCTTGGTGCAGTTGATAGTGTTTTGAGAAAACAATTACTTTTTCTTGAACTCCACTTCAAACATCATTGACGTTACGGAATAGGAAGTATCATGCATAATACTCAATTTCCTCAATCTTTTCCTGAAAGGCAGTCTAACTGGTCTACGATAGAGTGATGTGAAATTACGACTAGTCAGAAAGCCACTCCTTTTACAATAACCAGGTGCTGTCTGTTAGCAGCACATGGTTGCCTCAGATTTCTCGGAATGTGCTTTATTGAACTGTTCTCTACGTGTTAGAGCTATAACTCAATCTCATATGTCCCATCATCAATCAAGCCAAGTGGGACTTGTTTAACCGCAGGCGGCAACTATTATGCTTCCGGGTATTATGATGAACTGAAATGAAAACTGTAAACGTCTTGATTAAATCTGTTTGCTTCTGCAAATGTTATGAAAGTCCCAGGTAATTTAAGATGGTATCCGCACGCTGACGGATTGGATGCCTAGCCGTATATCCACAGTCACTGCCAGAAGTGACTATACATCTTTTTATTTCTCTCTTAGTGTTGCTATTTATTCATAATAAACATAATTCTAGCTACAAAAATTAATCGTGTATTCTTACCTGCTTCCTTGTATCGTATCTACATTTTTGAAGCTATAGATTGCTAATTATGAATTTTCCATTCATTTTTGTTATAGCGTGCATATATACTTGAAAATATATGCGTTTGTAGGGGATCGGATATAAATTGTGTGAAAATACATTAATTCATGATGTCACTGTAACTAACCTACTATTATTCGTTCAAAACACAAGAACCAGTAGAATCCTTATTTTCCAATCCTGTTAAAAATTGCTTACCAACACACCTCCTGAATGTGGGGTCTAAATATTCATGGAAATTCTCTCGGCCTTTTCCACACGAGAGAAGGAGCAAACTTTACAAGACAGTGATGCACAGCCTTTTCTCTCAACCTTCTAAATTAGGATAAATCACCTCCTCCACATCTCAAGGAAGGTACACACGGAAACAAAAGAAGGAAAAAAAATTTCACTTTCCTTCTTCAAAAAAAATATTTACGCGAGGTACCAAGAAAGAAAAATGAAAGAAGGAACATGCATATGAAGAGATGTAATTGAAATATCGAAAGTCTGATTAAGAAATGTATGTAAAATTATTGTACTGGTCAAGGAAAGGCATTACAGAAATTCAGTTCCATATTATTGAAGTTATACCTTTACGAAATAATTCATTCCTGATAAAACATCGTGAAAAAGGTCATGTATTGCAAATCATAAAAGGCAATGATTAATTTTATATAATCTTAATATTAAGGTAGGTTTAGTTAGAATGCATGCGTAAAATAAAATGGCTATGAATTTATTAAACTTTAAATAGATAAACATAAGGTCTATATTGTATCAGGAAAACCCTAAATGTTCCAAATTCCCAAACTGACCCTGATTCAAACCTTATGGCATTTTTTTATCATTTACTTGCCACTAGTTCTCACTTAGGTAAGGAAAAATGGAAAGTGGTTCTTTAGGTAAAAGGGTCAAGACTTTGCTGAGTGCATTTTGCATCCTAAACTGCCAAAGTTCAGTATGGTTATCAAATATCAGATAAGTAATTTTTTAAAAAAACTCTAAAATATCCGTCGAAAAATGGAGTTTACCTGCCATCGGCAAGATTTTAAGTTAAAATTTAAAATAGATTAATACTATAATATAATTTATTTTGCTAATAAAGTTTTTTTTTCAGTCTGGAAAAACTAGAAAGGGAAGCTGTCTGATTGTATACAACGGAACTATCCCAAATTTCATATTTCTGTGAGTTTACATTTTTAACAAAATCTTGGAAATCTAGTGTCGTTAAATGACGCTTTTTGGCGGTAAATTTTAAATTTAATTGGTTAATGTAAACTTTCGCTAAACGCAATAGGCCATAGAACAAATTTGTCAGTGCAAGAGTGGTTAAAGTCGATGATTTCGGAAACAGAAATTTCACACAGAAAAAAAAATTATGTGAATAAACATCGCAAGTAGCTACGGAAAATGCGTAAATAAGTTCTAATAAACGGGAAGGTGCAAGGAAATTGCATCAACACAATTTTTCATGTCACCATTCGACTTTTTTTTAAGTGGATGTAGAAGTCGTATACCAGTATAAAATAAAAATTTAATCAGTAAGTGAATCGGTGTAATTTTTTTGAGCTGCTCTAGTCGAAGAGCGAATGTTATTTTATTTTCATGGGGTTAGAACGATAAACCACAAATGACGAATTTTTAGAATTCTAACATTTTGTCCTCAAAGGTTCTGGTACGATTCTTAATTTTTTGCAAATAAAGTAACATTTCGGAAAGAACAGCAGAAGATTAATACCAATCGCAGAAATATAACTTCGACTTCAGTCTTTTGTACAAAGAAATGTAATTTTGTATATAAAAATGATAGACTTAAGCCTTTTATACCAGTCAAAAGATTTTTGTGTTTTTTTTTTTTATAAATGCTAACTTACAACTAAAATTCACCGTTTCTGATTTAAGTCCTTTATACCGGGCATCAAAAATATAGTACATAGAAAAGCAATTGACTTAATTTTTTCTTTAGAAGTTTATAAATTGTTCTTGTTGCTTATGCCCGCTGGCCGGAATAAAACCAGGTCCATATAGGCTTGTGGTCTAAGGGGTGTGGCTTCGGTTTATAATGGTACGGAGTCCGACTTAGCCAGGTGCGACCTCAATTTTGACCGAGCAAGTCCAGGGGTGACATCTGGGGCGATCATACCTACCCCAGCCAATGACTTCCAAGAAGAACTTCCAGTGTACGAATTTATCGTGCCCATATCCGGCCTAGACACGGAGGAATCAAAGGAGATTGTGGGGATTTGATCCCAGCACCCTCAGTACCGAAATAAGACGCGCTATCACTAGGCTACGTCTGGCCCAGTTTGTAAGTTGACATGACAGATTTATGCAAGCATTTAAAAAAATTAATCGGTAATAAATATTTTTATAGAGGATGTACAACGAAACGAAAAATAGTACATTACATTTCTTCAATTAAAAATAAAAAATCCAGTATTAGTTTTCTAGTATTTTGTCATTCAGGGAATTTAAATAATTTATTTTCTTTTATTTTTAGATTAATTATTTAATTATATATTTTTTAATTTAATTAATTTTTTCATTTATTTATTTATTATTATTATTATTATTAATTTTATTTTTAATTTTATTTATATATATATATATATATATATATATATATATATATATATATATATATATGTGTGTGTGTGTGTGTGTATGTATATATATATTATTATTGTTATTATTCATTTTATTTTCGATTTATTTATTTTTATTTTATTTACTTCCAGCCTCATTGTACGATACCAGAACATTTAATCTGACAGACCATGACAGAAGATGACACTCTGCTCATTCTTGAGTAGGCTTACTTGCCTTTTATAGTTTTGCCACCTCTAGCGTGCTACAGAGGAGACATATTGGATTCTTAGCTGCTGGGTTCAGCTTGTGATGCCTGTCTTTGCATAAGTGATCCCTTCTCATTCGAACTGTTTAACTAAATTTTACCGTTAACAATCGTTCGCTGACTTATCGCATACTTATAACAAACGAGTATTTGTTCATTTCAAGATATCCTCCAGTTTGTAAACTGAACCTGCAACGACTGATTTTAGGGATATGCGTGATTAATATCCAAAGCTTCTTGGATTATCTCGCGTTTTCAAGCGTGAATTTCCTGTTTGGTAAACAAGAACGGAAGTTAAGCTTTCAGCTTTTAATACTAATAATAATTTTAAATGTAAATTTTAGCGTTACTGTAAATTCTTCGTGATATAAATTTCAATTCTTTTGCAGCATGCAGTTAAGAAATTTGTAACCTAAACTTTTTGCAACGTTTTACTCCTTTTACTTTTGTTAGAATAAAAAATGAAGCAGAGAAAATTGGCTCATCAATCTCTTGAAACGTTACAAAGAGCTTGCGGGGATAAGGGATTTCTTTAATGGATTTTTTCCGTTATAAATGTCTTGGAAAAAGGGTCATTATGCATATAAAAATACTTCAATAATTTTAAATTTTGTGTTGAAAAATTTATATTTCAAATTTTTTAACAATGTTATATTTTTTTCTGTTTCCTATATCTGCTGATTTAAACGTTTTCGTAATTTCCTTCCGTTTTGTGGATAGAACAGGTTTCAAATTAATTCTTCTTTAGTTTATTTAAAATTTTTATTTATAAAATTATTTAAATCACTTTTGTCACAGTAATTTTCATTACAGGGAAAAGAGTTTTAGAATTTATTATTATTATTATTATTATATTTATTATTATTATTATTATTATTATTATTATTATTATTATTATTATTATTATTATTATTATTATTATTATATTTAATAATAATATTATAATATTACTCTAAAACAAATCTTGAAGCCAACTTGATGAAAACGGAAAAAAAAAGACGTTACATCATTTCATAACGAAAATTATTTCGTAATGAGATATCTTACAAGGAATTTTATCCTCATACGTAGATATATTTTCATATTTATTTAAATTTTAATCTCTTAAAAGACGAGCAAATCGAAAGAAAAATTGCATTCCGAGACAAACTTATTAAGTACTGACATACTACCAGGTAAGGTACAAAAATAAAACGTATATATGGCTTAAGAAAAGTACATAATGATGCATATGTCATTAAACAAATGTCGCATAAAAATGTATATGACTATGTAATTATCGTAGGAAGGTAAAGTTTTCTTTCTTCCCTCTTAAAATTGTTTAGTATTTTTAAAGCCAAAAAAAGTTTTATATATAAATATATATATAAGTGTGTGTGTGTTTGTTTTATTACTCTCGCCCCTAATACTGCATTTCATTTTTTCTCTAGAAAAGCACCATATTCTGATCTTTATCTTGTGCTTTAAAGTTTTTGCAGCATGTATTAGATTACATAAGTTATTACGGAAATTCATCATAGCCTATATTTAAATAATCTTCGCCCATGCGATTTCCAAACGACAATACAAACATTTTTGGAATTTAAAAATTTTGAGAAAAGAAGTGTGGAAAGCAATCGCCAAATTTGGATTCAACATCGCATCATGAACATTAGACAATTAAATCAATTTTACGTAAAGATTAATGTTAAATATATTAGCCATTAAATAGCAACATGTTTTATTACTTTAGAGTGGCATCGATAAAAGTGAAAATAAATTCAAACAAATAATGTAAAATTGTTCTGCTATAGTTAAAACCGGAAGACAGAATTAAATCAAATTACAAATGCAAAAAATTATTTCTCCATCTAATTTAAATCGAATAAAAATTATTAATACCTTGAATTATCAAATAATCAACCGTAATAATACTTTACATCTTTCATAATCCTCGCCACAGCTCATTTCCAAATCTTAGATAAAAATTCTTATAAACTCCAGTATTAGCATCTATTAAGAAACGTACCCTTGCTCATTCGGGAAATTCTCCAATGAATGTGTCTGAACTTACGCTAATTTGAATTTGGTTTATCGCTAATTGTTCTTCTGGAAAAGCTGGAGATTCGCGCGTTGATTTTAAACCAGCTCTCTATCGACCATCTTACGAGAATATTATTTCATCCCATTGAGCCAAAGGTATTTTTAGCGTACAAGGTGACGTCATAACGGTTTCCCGTAGCAACCTGGCTTTACTCGCTTCCCATTAAGAAATCAGACATAGAGAGAATTTTGGCGGTCATTGACTGTTTGGCGAGAGATGGGAACACCGCTTAAGTGAAAATTGAACCTGTGAAGTGCTAAACAGAAAGATGGTAACCCGAGGAAAGTTTCACACGATCTTGCAAATTTTCAAAACATCAGAAATTCACAGGAATTTTATAAAAACTTCACAGCTGTCCAAAAAATTGAAGAATTTGGAAGGAGTATATATATATATACATATATATATATATATATATATATATATATATATATATATATATATATATATATATATATATAATATAACACAAAATTTATTTGTTTGACAAACTCTATATTTACATTATTTTAACTGAAAAAAAAAACGGTATCGCGAACTTGAGTGGTAGAGAGGCGAATTAGATTAGAGTAAATACCATAATCAGAATGAGTTTAAGAAACAACTTTAACAAAGTATTAAAAACATAATCTGATAAAAAAAAAGACGTTGAAACTATTTATAGTAAGACGCTTTGCTTAGAAAAATACTTATTTAGTCGCTCGATCTAATTAAAAATAGTATGAAATACATCTCTCTATTCTAAAAAAAAGTAACTTCCACTGCCGCTGTCAAAAACTTGTCACGCTATCTCCTCCGAAACCGCTGGGGGTATGGGGTCGAGAGCGATACCAATGGATGCAGAAAAATGGGGGGACCAAAATTAGACACGTCTCATCTTCGTCGGACTTTTAAGTTTCTTTTATTTTATGTTTTGTGGGAAAATATTGAATTTTTCATTTTCAGATTACGATAACTCGCCAAAAAATGATCATAGAATTTTGATGTTTTTACAATCTAAAACTACAGACATTTCTCTTTTAAACTAGACCTCATTTGTTTAAAAGTATTTTAAAACAGACTAATATTTTCATAAAAAAATGAAACACAGTTTTTCAAGAAATATCGTCCCCTATGTGGATGTAATATCGATGCTCCTCGAGTTTTTATCTTACAAAGAAAATATTTACATCATCTGGAACTGAAAGCTTTCTTATTCATATAAACCTCATTTCAAGTCTATATCTTAAATTTTCGATTTTTAATTGAATTTTAAAGCTGATAATTCAACAGTGATGAAACACCCTTCGCATTAAGGGTGACAACAGTAAATGGATGGAAGCTGTTACATTGCCCGAGATATCATCCCTATGTATCTCGCTATTAGCCATAACAGAGGAGCGAGAGTAGCGAGCCTAGGGACAAAGCCCCTAGTATCTTAAATATTTCATATCTTAGTGTTTAATAAATTTGTTGCGTCACACGCACACACACACACACAAATATATATATATATATATATATATATATATATATATATATATATATTCATGTACTTCATGATTACATTACTCCTTAAATAGAAGTACTGAATAATCATATATATTATTTCTAGAAGGTCATTTTTGATGAAGATCGCCTTCTCTCCCTTCATACTTAACCAAAATCCACAAATGATGTACCATTTTAAAGATTAAATTCTTCGCTTCTGACAAATTGTTAATTTAGAATTGTACGTTTTATTGTTTATCTACAAATTGAAGTTGAAAATTGGCTTTGGGCAAGTTCTTTCCCTGGATGCGTCGATACGACACGGTTACGATGATCAGCTTTGCTTGGCTACTTCGTTTGCACCGTTGAATACAATATACGCTTCACACACTAAAAGCGGCTACGTGTTGATCTACAAAGAAAGTCAAAAGGTAAAGCTTACGAAAGAAAGTTGGCAACACTGATTTTCTTTTTCTAATGCAGCCTTCAAAGATACTCTGGCCTAGTGGATGCGCGTGCGCCTTGTAATTTTTTCTCCCGGGTGCGATTCCCGGCGTTTGCTTTTATTTTACTATTATTTATTTGTATTGTGTTTCTACTGATAAGGGCTTAATTATGATATTTAATTACCTTCTGAGAAAAATATATTTCTGATGCAATTGGAGATAAAGTCCAACAAACCTTGGAGCTCCGACAAGTTGAAATTCCTGAACCTGAACCTGAACCTTCAAAGATTTCCCGGTCATTCACTCTTTCATTTCGTTTCTTTAATTTATCACATATTTTGCCTTAAGTCATACTCAATAAAAGAGGGTATTTTAGTCATTAATTATAAGTATATTAAAGTCATTAATTGTAATATATTGTTCTATACATTGCTGTATACATTAAGCGAGTATTTTCTTATAATATTTATTTGACTTTTTGACCCAAAAAACTTCCAAAACGCCTAATATCCGGTTCTTCATTCATCTTACTACAAACCACCAACCTCTCTATAAAATTAATCGTATTTTATTCTCATGAAAAATTTTCGCAAGGGCCATCTAGTATTTTCTAAAATCAATATTTTAAAAATTTTTAAAAATAACTTCTTCAGATATGGCACTGTTTACCAAACTATGTGAAGTTTAAAAAAAAGTTTTAACAATGATAGAATTTTATTCCTAATTTAAAAATAATTTTATGTTTGATCATACGAACAAAAATATGAAAGAATTACGCCATTTTTTAAAAGTACTTCTTGATATATCCACAACACCTATTTTTAAAGTAAATATTTTATTTTATTTTTTGCGAGTATACGTATTATTGAAGTGGGTAAAATCTTTACTTTAATGCTTATAAAATTTCCTATTAATTTAAAAAAAAATTAGATCTTTAGCAAGGTACAGAACAAAATAAGATCGTTTAAATCAGATTTCAAGAACAATTTCTTCTACACATTCTTTGTGTATTTATCAGATTTTGTATACAGTTATTGCCAATTAGTTATTCTCTAAATATTTATAAATAAAACATAATTAGATATTGTTTCCCTTTGCAGTACACTTGGGAAGTTGTGTAAAGCTTCCAGTGCCTGTTCCGAAAGAATCTCATCAGCGACTGCCCATTTGTCTCTCTCTCTCTCTCTCTCTCTCTCTCTATATATATATATATATATATATATATATATATATATATATATATATATATATATATACACATATATATATATATATATACATATATATATATGTGTGTGTGTGTGTGTGTGTGTTTGTGTGTGCGTGCGCGCGTGTTTGTTTGTGTGTGTGTGTATGTATGCATGTATGTATATATGTATGTATATATGTATATACTAGAAGGTAACCCGTCATTTTGACGTCATAATGCTAATAATGACGTCATAATGGAAAAAGTATATGAAAGTTAAAACATATCCCGAATTATCTAACAATATTGCATTTAATCCACACCTTGTCAAAGCAAACCCTTTCATTATTTTTTATTTATTTAGTTTTTCATGCGATTGGAGTTGTAGACTGCCATCCAACCCGTCATTTTGACGTCATAATACTAATAATGACGTCATAATGGAAAAAGTATATGAAAGTTAAAAAATATCCCGAATTATCTAACAATATTGTATTTAATCCACACCTTGTAAAAGCAAACCCTTTCATTATTTTTTTATTTATTTAGTTTTTCATGCGACTGGAGTAGTAGACTGCCATCCAGTTTTTTACAGATCACTACGCGATATGAATACTGGAGCTACTTGATTCATTCACATTCAAGTTTGTTTACTTTCAGAATTCATCGCAAAAGTAAACATATTTTTAAAAACTGTTAAATATACAGCTAAAAACATCCAATTTTTTTTAGTTCTGAATGTTTTATAGAAAAATAGGATGAAAAAACGTGATTTGATGGAGAAGATATTAGTTTTTAGGTAAGAAAAAATTCTGATCCACATCTGAAATTGAAATTAAGCCTAACCGGCTGTTTGTTTACTGAGGGCTTCAACTGAAAGATGAGTACAGCCCGGAAGTGTTATACAGAGACAACGGCTATTATATATATAATACCGTATTTTCAGGAGTATAACGTGCAGCTATAACATTAAACTACATTTTTTAATTTTTGGGTATATTCTCCGTATAACTCTCATCCTTTTCTTGGAGAAGAAACCTGAAATGTACATTTACGATGCTCTTATGTTTTGAAGTCATTCATTCGAAGGATTTTTCCAGGCTTTCGAACAATTGTATACTGAATTGAAAAGTGATAAGGGGAACAATATGCGTTTGGACGAAATACTTGATGTAGTAAATAATTCTTGAAGCCTTAAAGAATCCAGAAAGTCTTTTAATTTGGAACATGTTCAGATCGCATCTAATGGATAATACGAAGAAAATTGATGAAATAGTGTAACACAAACATGGCAGTTATTCCAGGCGTATTGACGCTATTAGTTCAGCCTTTAGATGTGTGTATAAATAAACCATTCAAAGGAAATTTAAAACGACAGTGGAACAAGTGGATGTTTGAAGGGTAAAAAAACATTTACAATCAAATGCGCCATGCCAGTCAAGAAATAGTCTGTGAGTGGATAATAAAACATGGAATTAAATTAAACCTCACATGATTCAAAAGTCATTTAAAAGGTGTAGTGTATCTAACAATCTAGATGGAATGGAAGATGATTATTTATTTATGGATCAGAGTAAGAAAGATAGTGAAGAGGAAACAGAATTCGATGATGTGCCTGAAGATATAACGGAAGACGAATATGACGAACTATTCATGTTATCCGATAATTAAAATTTTTAAGTTCATAAGGTGTCTTTTTTTTTAAGATAAACAACATTTATGTACAGGAAAATATCTAATTTTTTTTTATCTTCATCTTTTCCTTATTTTTAAATCTATCATTTTTATATCCGGGGTATAACGCGCACCGTTAATTTCTAGCTTATTTTTTGTATTAAAAGTGCACGTTATCCAACGGAAATTACGAGATGTGTATATAAATATATATATATATATATATATATGTGTGTGTGTGTGTGTGTGTGTGTGTGTGTGTGTGAAATTAAGAAGCAGATTAACGCCACAGAAAACCGGAAATAAACAGTTAGATGTACAACATAGGAAAAATTTTAAGGGCAGAGGTTTTTGTCATCCTTTACACCAATGATTCTCAACCATTTTTTTGTCTAAGTCCCCCTTGGGATGACCTTCAGATCCTACACTTGTCTAGGTCTAAAAATCGTAAGTAACTCTAGTAACTTGCGCCCCCCCCCCCCCACTGAAGGAGACGCACCCACTCTGTATGCGGGGGAGGGGGCTTTCGAAGTTAAGAACTGCTGCTTTAATCGTTCCTGATAAAGGGTATAATCAAAATCTCCTGATTTCACAAACTTCGCCAAGCGCGCCGTGGCTCTCTCAGACACGGGAAAAGAGCGCCATTTTGGCGCACCTTCTTCGCACCTGTTTAGCACTCAGCCGAGTTTCGATTTGAAGAGGCGGGGAATAAAAATATTTGCCACATACCTGAGATTTATTTTTGGTACTTCAGAGCACGATGCGCTCTCTCCCTCGCATATTCGAAGATTTTTCTTTTTCTAATTCATTTTGGAGGGCAAAAAAAAGTGTAACGCGTTAATGAAGGAGTTCAAATGTAAAGGTTTTACTTTTTTTTTAAAGACGATTTTAGACAAAGTATGGAAAGTGAGCGAGATTCATGAATAATGGACAGTAACATGTCTAGTTAATGAAGGTATTGTTGGAAGGATTTTTGCTCCAGTCATCAGCTTAATAGCTAAATGAGATGAGATGATGTCATTAGATAGCTGTTATTTTATTGGCAATAACGTACAGAATTTTCCTTTCGGTTTCTGTACACGTATCCTTTCCTAAATGCCTGGTGTATTTTCTTATATAATTTCTAATTTAATACCTGTGTTTCTGTCATATTTTACATGCCTGTGCTAAGTTGTTGTAGATCACTAACATCTTCACATTGCTCTCTGCAAATCCAACCCCTAAATGCTATATGTTATCTCAAGTCCAAAAATGCAACTTACTACATATTGCATGTCTTATTTCAACTCTCGGGATATATGGAGTTGGATAAAGCAAGAACTGATTATCACTGTCACGGGTTAAGCTGACCTTTATTTGAAGTGTCAAATCATCTCTATGATAGCATCAGGGACAATCCAAAGCACAAGTTTTCACCACTGAATATAACATTTTGTGACATAGAGACTAAAAAAAGATGGTCCAAAATGTAACAGATATTCGGCAACAACTATATTAAGGTCATCAAAAAGTTATAACTTCGCAGTAGGTAGGATATCTGCCATTTACTGCGCTACGTCATAATTCAATGCCTATAAGGCAACTTTATGGAGAATTAAAAGCCGACCCAAAACCTACTGTACATAGACAATGATCTTACGGGATGTTCCAAACAACTTATCTGTATGCAAGCTACACAATTTTGATCGGCTTCATTCTTGCTTGCAGACATATATGTTTACAGAGGAATCAAGTACATTGAAATCGGATTCTAAACCTGTAGGACCCTGTGTTCTTTTTTGATGAGTCTCGTAGATTAACCCTCTAAGCAAGAGAAGCTTTTTTTCTGTCTTTCTTTCAGATGGAAAAAAATCAGGTAACGAAACTACCGTGGGTTATTAACGTAGGATTACTTATGGTTGCTTACCTCTTTTGTTTGTATATAAGTATGTGTAATGTATATATGTATCTATATACACATTACGTATATGTACGCATGTATATATATACATATATGTATGACAAAATTTTGACGCACTTTGGTACTTTTCTGTTTAACTGTTTACTGCTTGTCCAAGCGATACAGACTGGGTTTGGCACGGTGCCAAAATTATAAGTCGCGAGGTACGGACGGATGGTTTTGCTTTCCGGAGGACCGTTATGGAGTAACGTAATCCTACGTTAAAAACATTCTGACGAATTATTAGAGACGAATGGTCAAAATTATACTATCTGACACTTTTGTACACATTTTCTCCAAAGTAAAAAATATACAGAAAGCAATTATTTTACCTTGAAAATTTCCTACGTACAAGAAAGAATAGATTATACAGAGCTATTCGGTAATTAGATATATTAAACATTAAAATGCTTTTGAAATATTAATTTTTTATAACAAAATTTATTTAATTCTTTAAGCATTTTTAGATATATAATAATCTTTATTATGGTACATTATTCATATAATAATAGTGTTCATCTCATTATTTTTTACTTCCCTTATAAAATATATTTATTCACTTACGCAAAACAAAAACGTCATCAAAACATTACATTTTAAATTAAAATTAGACGCCTGTAAGAACCGCTTTCGAAACTTTCAGATAATTTCCTGAGTGCACATTTAATTTCTTAACATTCTCATTATTTTTACTGTGCTATTGAAAAGGCAATAATAAAAAGGCCCACTCTAGCTCACTTAATCATTTTTCCAATTTTGCAACTAGATCTATCCCTTTGTTGATAATTTCATCATTACACATGTTATGGATTATATTTTTTCCGTTACATTAACCTCTACGGACTAGAGAACTATACTTCTTTTTTTTTTTCGCTTAGTAATTTGAAAACGGATATTATTGTCTTTGTATATAAAGGAAAGGTGCTCCTGGAGTATTTCTTCTCATCGACTAAAAGTGTTAGTGAAGGGAATAACGTTTGATAAAAATACAGTAAATGTTATAATCAATGTTACCGGCGAGAAAAATGTAATAAATCTAACCTTTTTTGATTTTTTCAATTAAAAATGATTAAAAAATACTATTAAGATAATACACGCCAAATTTTTTTAAATTACTTGAAGTTAATTTAATATTATTTTATTTAATTGTCGTCAAATTTAATCCATTCCCCATACACTTCCAAATTTATTTTCTTAAGCTCTTTTTTATTTAATGCTTGCTTCTTATCGTTTACAACACTATCCTTCTATTTTGTCTTTTCCCTAATTTTGTAGTGGGCATCAAAGTAAGATAATTTTTATGTTATCTAACTATTTATTTAGCCATCATGCGATCATTTATAGCTTCAGTTTTTAGAGAATGTGTGGCAATGGTTGCGATTCTATTAACTTATGAAATAGCTCTCTGAACTCACTCAAAAGAGTGAAATAAGACTATCAAAGTGGTCATGAAGTTTGATAATATTACATATTTGGGTTCATTAAATCCATCTTTGATAATAAGTAACACATTCCGAAATTCTAGGATGGTTTCGTAAGAGGGAGACACTATATCACGTTTCAATCGAAATTATCACCCCTTATATCCCTTTACAGCCATTAATTTATATAATTGCAGAATTAAACTACACAATCACATTTACATAATTAAATTATACTTAGATTGAGTACTAAATATTAATTTTATTGTATATTTTTAGCTTGCGAGGGAAAAAGCTAGATTTTAAAATATTTCTTAAAAACAAAAACCATGAACCCATATGGTCATTCAAAAACCCAGGTTTAGGAATCCTGGTTATAATAAAGCTTTAACGCAAAATACTTTTATAATGCCTTAATGATAAATGCTATTGCAAAAGAAGAATATTTTCAAATGCCTTTCAAAACAAACTCTTTCAGATCTACCTTTTTTCTACATTGTATTCAAATATATTCTTTATACATTCTTCATACAAGCAGTGACTTATATTCATGTATTCCATTTCTCTATATTGTATAATATACGTATATATTTTCCCAATGGTTTTCCTTCTTTGTTATGAGCTTTCCGATAGTTTTAAACGCTTTCTTTTTATGGTTTTCCTGTTGAGTGAGATGGCATCGTTTTCTGTTCGTATACCCTTAGACTTGTCTGCAGTTGTACTTTTCATTTGTAAAAAAACTAAATCAGCAGTTTCCTATGTCTTTGAATGAATAAAAAAACACAAACATTTGTTTAAGAAATAACTCCTGCTTAATTAAAGTAAATGTCATGCTTTGGGGAATGACTGTGGAAGTAGGAATCATTAAAAATCAAAAACAAGATGCCACAGATATAAAGAATGTACAGAATGTACCAGTCACCTGCCAGAATAAAATGACAGGGTAACTCAATGAATATTTAGAGACAATAAATATTTAGAGACAGTCAATGAATATTTAGAGACATTTTTAACGGTTTTTTAAATGATTTAATGTATCAAAAACTGTTAAATTTGTATCTTACGCATCACATTTCTCTCTGTTATTATCATCAACAACAATTTTGCCACCCACTGACCAGTTCTTCATATAAAACATTTTGAGCACTAACCCCTTGTGATATTATATATATATATATATATATATAAATTATATATATTGAAACCTCTCTAACCGGCCACCCCTCAAATCGGCCACTTTTTTTAAGAACCATGACTAGCCGTCTAATATAAGTTTCACTATATATATATATATATATATATATATATATATATATATATATATATATATCAGTGACTCTACGCAACCACAAGTTGCAAGGTGAGACAAATTGTTATTCATAAATGACGAAATAGGAGAATTTTTTTCCTTTAATATGTACAAAAAAAAATTGCTACACAATACGCGTTCTTGATATGTTGACAAGACTTTAGAAGCCAAAAAAAAGAAAAAAGGGGAAACCAAATACGCCATTTCCCTACAATGCCGGGGAAGGAGGTATTCGAGTGTGTTAAACAGATGGCAGATCACTAGATTCCATCTCAGTAATTAGCGAACATGGTCTACGATATCAATATCGAGAACATGTAGAAACATTAGAGCAGTCAACTAGTGAACAATTATCTAGTTCATATATGTTTATTAACTGTGCAATAATGTTTACCGGGTTGTTTTAAGTTAGGAGAATTATAAAGCCAATCATCCTTGTCTCTTCATTAGTAGCGCCTTCAGTTCCCTTCAATTATTCTGACCTTAAAAATTAACACTCAAGATCGCTAGACTTGCCAAAAAGCTTCCAAAGTAAGTTGAAGAAAGAAGTTATCTCGATTAATGCCGTTGAATCATAGATTTACATTTGATAATACACTGCACAATATATTCATGATAATGAATTTAGACTGTTGATTTTATGCAAGTTTCGCTACTGTATGTGTCTTTTTATTCATCTCAACATACATAACAGAACCATATGGAAAAAATGTATTGAAAATATTTAAATTTAGAGTCACGGTAGTTTTTCTGCTCGTACATTGCATAATTTTACAAGACATAATCCTGTAAGAATTAAGGCTACTGCGTACTAATCCTGTTGGATTCGCTCGCCACAATGTTAACCTATGGAGAAAATTTGTCTAATATTTGCAAATAAATAAATGGTCATAATCCAATAAAAATGGTATTTTCAGATAGCCTGAACTTTTCTAGACCTTGCAACAGGATTCATTTTATAAATTTCGTCCACCAAAGGAATTGATAAGCGTTTAAAACACACTATATCGCACATTTTCACCCGAAAAATTTAAATTTTAAAATATTAATGCATTTTTAAAAAAAATTAAAATTTCCCAAGTTGTCAAATTTCTTTCTCTATTACGGAGTACAATTTTTTCCAAAAAATCTTTCAATCCAAGTCAGCAATCCTTGCACAAATTTTCTCCATCCGTTAACATTGAGGAAAGCGAATCCAATAGGGTTAGTACACAGCAGCCTTTACAAAGCAATACATAGTTCATCAAACGCACCTGCTAAACTTAATTTCTTGGATTGCAAATTGCATCATTTTCTCATGGCTGAACTATAAGGGCTGTGGGCATTATCTAAGTTTATAAACTATTACATTCTTTCCTCATATTGTATGTAGATGTTTATTCATCACTTTAAAATATTGTATATTTTTAAGACACATTTTCCTCAACATATTAAAATGAACATCAATTTCTCCTTACATACCACCGGTGCCATCAATAAATAAATAAATAAGTAAATAAATAACGTCGGAATATGTGGATATAGACACGCGAAATCGTCCAATGGTGATCGTGTCAATTTTACAGCCGTTAATAAAACGAGCGAAATGACCCCAACCCCCGGAGAATAATACAGCCGTTGGAAAAATAATTCATAACTGCTAATGTCGTGATAACATTAAATAAAAAATAAGAAAAGAAAGAGAAAAAAGACGAACTTAGAACAATTTCGGATAAAATGGAGGAATGATGAGTGTTCGGCTGAAGTCATAAAATTTTTTTCGCAGTTATGGATGGTTCTTCCTGTCTTTAATAAAAGTGAAATGTTTAAAAAAATATATAAATATATATAAAGATGAACATTTTATATAGGGGGAATACGGAAACGGATTATAAAGCGATAGTTAATTCGAGGAGATAAGTGTCATATTTAAACAATGAGACGGCTAATGTAAAAAAAAAATAGATTTTCATCATAAACTGCGAGAAATATATATATCATCACGAAATGTAAAATACTTGATGTTTCGAATCTCTTTTGAAAAATACGTTTGCTCAAAGATCTTTTTTTGACAGATCAATTTTTAGAGCAGAAAAATTAAAATATTTCAAAGATCCATATGGAGTTCTATGCGGTCATATGAGACGTCAGTGACGTCATTTCGAAGATCGCCAGTGAGATGATATGAAAGATTTTGTTATAAATAATTTGATACGATTAAATTAAAATGTTAATGAAAATAAGCAATGCTTTTCACGTCCTCAAGGGATTAGTTCATAAAGGTAAAAGTTTCAGTCTCGAAAATAGGAATGAACTATTAGAATAATTACCTTTAAAGTTCAACAAGGTTTGGCTCTGAGGTTTCGAAAACTTCCTTATATATATATATATATATATATATATATATATATATATATGTAAGGGAAGTATATATATATATACTAAGAGATATATACTACTATATATATATATATACTAACTCTAACTCTTGGCACAACAGTCCGAATTGCATTTCAGCATTGTGTGCCCATCTCCGCTTTTATGACCGTGGAATTGGGGTGCCATAAAGCATATGTCTCGGTCAGGTGGTCATCCTGACGTGGAACCACCAGAATTAGTTCCGAAGCATGCTTGGTCCTCATTTTATGCACCGACTCAAGGAATGAAAGGCAGGAATCGACCTTGCCCAGTCGGAGGGTCGAACCCTGGACCTGTGGGGTGGCAGCTTGACGCTTTTAACCATTATGCCACCGAGCGCTATAATATATATATATATATATATATATATATATATATATATATTTATATATATATATATATATATATATATATATATATATATATATATATATATATATAGAGAGAGAGAGAGAGAGAGAGAGAGAGAGAGAGAGATAGATATCTGTGCGTGTGGGCATTTATGTATGTATGTATGTGCATATTTCAATTTTTTTTTACTTTCTTCAATTATCAAAAATCTTCCTCTTATATATAAAGAAGATTACATGTGCATTCCCAAATTAATAGTAACTATAAAAATGAAGAAAACGTGTTAGTGCATGAATAAAAATAATTATTCATAAGTCATGCTATGAACACATACACATATGTTTATATTTCAGTTTGTACGTATATCTATGTTGATGTAAAGTGTTAGTGAAGACGTGTTTCTTACGTCTCATTACATTCGAAATAGGTTCCCTGCGAAATCCCTTTTCCATGAAAGAATTAAAAGAACCTACTCTTTCTATGAAAAAGGAGTGAAAAATTGAAAAATGTCGAAACTTATTAAAATTCCCTTCAAAAATTTATTCGGAAACTTACATATTTATCAATCTAAAAGAACGTTTCCATAAAAAGTTCATTTACATCGTACTTTGGAATTTTTAAAAAAAAATAAAGAAAGCAAAGTCTAAAAAAAAGCAAGAAAAGTGAAGGATAAAAAAGATGCAGAGGAGAGAGAGAGGTGTTCTCCATGAAATACTTTTATGTGGCTAACAGTTTTCTCTCGAACTCTTTTTCGGTTTAGGAAATGCGCATGTAAAGTACGCAAAGAGGGTGAAAGAAATGCATTTTACACAGCTTTATAGTTCGGGAGTATTTTACTTCTAAGTGAAAAAAAAATTCTTTGATACAGGGGAATGGGAAAATTTTTCGCCAGACTATATTTGCCAGTAACAAGATAAATTTTTGGTGAAAATGTTGTTTTTAATATATTTGCTCTCTTTTATAACGAAATGGCATTGATCACACAGTAATCAACCGAAATCAACCACACAGTAATAATAATGTAAGATAAAGCCTAGTAATAATAAAAATTGTGCATTTTTAAAAGTTTTAACTGTTATAATTGTCAAGGATTAAACAAATTTCAATCATAATTCTTCTATCAAATTATAAGCGTCTTTTTATTAGAAAGTATCCTATTACTTACGTTAATTCTTTCATGTCATCTTACCGGCGATCTTCGTAATGACGTGACTAACGTCACAACATTGGATTTGTTTCTCGGGGAGGACTTTGATCCTTCATGAATGCCTATGAATTTCACAGAGCTTAAACTTCATCTTGATCAGTAAGAAGTACCAATTGATGTACCAATTGCTTGTGTTTGTGATGTTAAAGGTTAATATTTGGGGGTTATTTTCTGAATAATAATAATAATAACAATAATAATAATTCTGTATATATATATATATATATATATATATATATATATACTAGCTGAATACCCGTTTTCCACTAGACTGCAATTTAGGATAATTACAACGAAAAAATTTTAAAAATACGTTTTAGAGGATTTCCTTATAAACAACATTTTTTTTTTCTTCATTGGGCGAAACTATTATTACCAGGCTCGTCCGCGATCTTACGCGTGAGCAAGCTACGTAAAACTGACCGTGGGAGAAACAATTTTCTCTTAAATATACGCCAGTGTATTTTAGAGTTTGGCCTTGAGACTTATTTATCGTCACGGCGAAGCATACTTTGAGGGGAAATTGCAGTCTCTTAAAGTCAAAGGGGATGTCATTGGGTATTAGAGGAATGCGTGGCACGAAAACTTTTTCTCCTTGAGCACACCCGGTAAAAAAAATAGCTTCGATTAAATTTGTATACAGGACTTGTAGTCTAGTGCCATTATACAATATCGGTGGTTTTAAACCTTGAAGGAGCATTACGGGTGTACCCTTCGACAATGAGAACTTATGGAATGGAGGACCCAGTGGTTTAAGGGGAAAAAAATTCAGCCCTTTAGGTCCAACGGTTTTGATCTGTGGGAGGTCTGTCAGTCAGTCACGGAACTGTTTTATACATAGGTTTAATTTAATATCCGTAAAACATACTAATTTGAATTATATTCTTAAAAAACTTGAATCTCAATTAGTCTAATGGTTAAATTTTATCTTTTATTGTACTAATTATTGTATCAGTTTATTTCGTTGTTAATAATAACAATAATATGCACGTGATGCAAAATTAACATAAAGTATCACAAAAAGAAAAGAAATCTCGTGATCAGCATTTAATAAATTAAATTCTAAAAATTAATCTTTAAACAGTCACCAAAAATCGGAAATTGGAGGTAAAAGTTCGAAAAAGATTTCATTTTAAAGGAATTTTTATGATCTTTCTCGTGATATAAATATTATAACCCTCAAATTATTATTTTAAATGCAAACTGTAAAAAATGTTACAAATCAGCTTAAAAATTTAGTTTAAAAAAAATCTAAGAATTTTTCAAAAATAAATCTTAGTGCATCCTTACACTATAAGAAGAATCGCAATGCAAAATTTCAGCCCTTTAGGTCCAGCAGTTTGGTCTCTACGTTATCTGTCAGTCAGTCAGTCACAGAACTGTTATATATATATATATATACTAGCTGAAAACCCGTTCAAATTAAATACAACGGTCAATGTATGCAATTTATGCCAAAAAAATTAAATGTATATATTTATAATAAATGCGACGACCAATGTATACAATTGATGTAAAAAATATAGATATACATATATATAAAAAAATCGTAAGGGATATTTATTTTTTTTGGATAATATCCAATCGTCTGCTGCATTAGAAAGAAAAAGAATATTCTTTTGTCTATTTAGTTGTTACGCACGTGACGATAAATTTATTTGAAGTGCCAGAAAAAGAAATCACGCGATCACCATTTAATAAATTAAATTCTAAAAATGAATCTTTAAAAATTCACCAAAGATCAGAAAATCGAGGTAAAGGTTCGAAAAAGATTTTATTTTAAAGGAATATTTATGATCTTTCTCGTGGTATAAATTTTATAACCCTCAAATTATTATTTTAAATGCAAACTTAACAAAAGTTGCAAAAACAGCTTAAAAATTTTATTTAAAAAAACTAAAGGAGAAGAATTTTTCAAAAATCTTTCTTAGTGCACTCCTAGACCATAAGAAGAATCGCCATGCAAAATTTCATCCCTGTAGGTCGAGCGGTTTGGTCTGTGCGTTGTATGTCAGTGAGTCAGTTACGGAACTGTTATATATATATATATATATATATATATATATATATATATATATATATATATATATGTATGTAGGTGTGTGTGATTTCATTTTTTTAACTTCGTTTGATAGATATTTCTTCGAAAAATCAATAAAATAAATGTGTTCCTTGTGTTTACCCAATTATTAATTTAAAGTATTTAAAATTTCTGACACGTAAGAGGTTTAACGGTACAGCAGTCCTGTGCCATTATACCCGAAGGAATCAAAATCCATTCCTCTAGAAAACAGAAGGTACGGAAATTTCTAAACAATCAGTTGTATTTTAAGGTGAAACGAAAATGTGACTTCCATATAATGTGCAGCAGAACAATAGCACCTTATAGAGATAAAAGATGTTATTGATTAAATTCATTACTGTTTTCTTTCTCCGCTAAAAGGCATCATTGTATTACTAGTTTTATAAGGAATTTGGAGGTACTCGAGAGTGGTAGATACGGAAGTCTGTCAAAGCGATAACAATAGAATAGTAGAGCTGTAAATTCTGCTAATGATTTTAAATTTGCACCTATATGTTTTTATTAAAAAATTCATAGAATTTGTTTTTTATAAACATTGCCAGGGCATAGTCATATAATTGTTTTATTGTGAATTTTGGCGAAATTGGAAATTCGTCAGTGATAAGAAAAGCACACGAGTGGTAGTAGCTCCTCTGTGCATATGACTGCTATAAGGGTTATTTTATTAACCTATGTCTGTGTGTTACACTCTCTGTGTTGTTCTATAATTATTCCATTTTAGGGGGTCCAGGACACATTTAAAAAAATTTTTATTTATTGCATTATTTGAAACTTTCGTGATGGTTAACCATATAATTTGTAAACATGATACCATCATAAAACTTCTCATAAAGTTTTTAAAATAATTTTGATTTAAATTTTTTTTTAAAAATGGGGTAAATTAAAATCGTTATAGCTTGAAATATTATTTGTCGAATTTCAAAATTTTATCATTCAATTAAACAGAAATAAATAATTTTTAATTCTGATTCAACATTTTTTTTAATATTAATTTAAAAAAAATTTAAAATATTTAGAGTATAATTTTTTTTTAAAATTATGTAACTTATTTTATTTAAATCATAGCTTCAAAGGTGAATATTTTTTCAAATTTTATGAATCAAAATTAAAATAAAATAATTGAAAAAGACATGTTCCAAGTTTGAACCATTTATATTTAACGGTTCTTATAATCATTTAAAGACGAGAAATGGTGAAAAAGCCCATCATGCAGGAAAACGCATTTAAAGGTTTAAACAAAGATGGGCTGCTGTTAAAATGTTACAAAACAAAAAATTAATATCTCCTGTTCTAATTAAGATAGAAACATAATTCAAACGTCATTTTAAGCAAAAGAGAACAGAAAAATTTTTAATGCAATAATTTTTTTTCCCAAAGTTTGAAGAATTTTGTGTTCTGACCTTCTTTAAATTCACAATCTCCCTTGACTCCATGTTTGAAGAATTCATCATAGACTAGCATGATATAATAATTGTTTTGCGTAAAACTTCTGTGTATATTTGGACGGACAAAATATATTGACAGTTGAATTTATACTTAATAGATTTTTGAAACCCTCTTTTGAGACGGACATACATCTCAATCTCATCCGTTCACTTTTTTCATTGTTATTGCTACTGAGCTTTTGAAATAACGTTTTCACTTCATTTAAAGCACCATCTGATTAATTTGACGTTCCAGCATTGAGGACTGACAATTACCAAGGCATATACATGTCTGCATACTTGAAATTAAAACATAAACTTTCTAGAGTATAAATAAAATATAATCTAAATAGATAGTCTATGAATTTGACACCAAGAATTTGACTTATATATTTTGACAATTGAATTTATATACGTTATGGATTTTTGAAAACCTATTTTGAGACGGACATACATCTCAATAGTATCTCAACTTTTTTTGTTGTTATTGCTATTAAACTTTTGAAATAACTTTTTTCATTTCATTTAAAGAACCTTCTGATTAATTTGACGTGCTTCCAGCATTGTGGACTGATATTTATCACGGCATATATATGTCTGTATGCTTAAAATTTCAACATCAACTTTCTAGCGTCTACATAAAATATAATATAAATAAATAGTCTATGAATTTGACAACAAGAACCTGATTTATGCATAGTAGCAAAAGAGGAAAAAAGTACATTACATTAAATTTCCGGCTGGAAAACAGAATTTTTCATATTTTTAATAGAATACACTGATGGTTTGAATGCAAACTATGTTATGCTTTTAAACTATGTTGCAAAGAAGTCTGGTTTCTCGTGTCTTATCGTTTTAATATGCAAAACTGATATATCCACTTCTAAAATCATATTTATACGGATATGTACAAAACTAATATCTTTCGTTTCGTATCTGGAGCTGTACTCATATAAATATCGGGGAAATGCACATCCCGGAGTGCGCGCATCAGATGCATCTGACACCAGAAACAAAAGCGACATCCATGGAAATGATATAGAAATGGAAAGCAAGCAAGCAAGAAATGCGTTCAAGGAAAGGAAAGGGCACCAGATGTATTTTACGAGCGTCATTAGCCTGGGCAAATCCCGCCTCCCTTAAAAGTGGTGTTTCCATTAACCCCGCAGCGGTGCCATAATCAGGAACATGCATGCATTTCACGGTTGCAGTTAACTCTCTCGAAAAGCATTGACACTCCCAGCTCTCTCCCTCTCTCCCCGTTCCCTATTTATTGCGTTTTGTTTTGTTTACTCCGGCGAGGGCCAAAAGTGAGAGGTTGCGTCACAGCTATAATCCAGCCAGAGCAATTTTATTTGAATATGTGGTAGATATTTTTCGAGTTGGGATAACAGTCAGAAGTGGCAGATTTGTCCGTTATTTTCGTAATAGCAAATCGGTTCCATGCTTAAAAATACTTTCTTTCTTTTGCTTATTATTCGTTGTTAAATGTCTTTGATTGTTCTATAAAGTTTTTAAAATTCGCGGACAGTGGTTCCGGAACATATTTTGCCGTGGTAATTATAAATGTTATATTTTACTAACAGCCCCACCTAACTTAACTATAATAAGTCACTAACGAGGTGCGGGGACACAATTTTATTTTATATGTATAGGCTTTTTATAATGGTTTCTTTCCTCAAATCTGAATTTTCACAAAATTTTCTCTGCAAACGAACAAATACTTACCTATAAAAAAATTGAATATGCATAGTATTTGATACACACACAGATATATATATATATATATATATATATATATATATATATACGTAGTTGACACGGGTCGAACGTAGCTGCAGAATAATCCTAAAAAAGATTCCCTGTGTAAACAAAATGTATAAAATTAAAGACAATTGAAGAATCAAGGATCACAAACACTCCATGTCGATGTTGTGACGTTTATTTAAGAAATAACTAACCAGTTCAGTACGCCATTATTTAGCAACTCCCAAAGAAGGAAAAGGGTCTTAACCCTCTGAGATCCAAACTCTGTGTGTGTACTTGTTAAACCCCACAAGCGGAGAAAGGCCGCGCAAAAACCCCGTGATATCATGTGACAATGATTGCGGTCAGTCCGAGCGCGTGGTAGGAAACTAATTATCGATGATCTCAGTCTTGTGACTTCTCTGCTGCAGGCTATCTGAAAGCACCTAATAATAATAGCTCTTGGGCCAGCGTGATGAGACTGTCCTTGAATCCCTACTCTTTGAAAAACACCAACAGTTCCGAAATGCGGAGCCCAGTATAATCATGTTAGTGAACTATTCTTTTATAAAACCTCAAAATTGAAAAATCACTGAAGTTTTGCGAAGGATTTAAATTACGTTAATTGGGCTAGTATTGGGGTATTTTTAGATTTGACATATATATATATATATATATATATACATATATAACAGTTCCGTAACTGACTGACTCACTGACATACAACGAACAGCTGGACCTAAAGGGCTGAAATTTTGCATGGCAATTCTTCTTATAGTGTAGGGGTGCACTAAGAAAGATGTTTGAAAAATTCTTCTTAGATTTTTTAAAATTAAATTTTTAAGCTGTTTTAGTAAATTGTTGTTTTAGTAAAGTTTGTATTTAAAATAATAATTTGAGGGTTATAAAATTTATATCACGAAAAAGATCATACAAATTCCTTTAAAATGAAATCTTTTTCGAATCTTTACCTCCATTTTCTGATTTTTGGTGAATTTTAAAGATTAATTTTTAGAATTTAATTTATTAAATGCTGATGACGTGATTTATTTTTCTGAACTTTAAATAAATTTATCGTCACGAGCATAACAACTAAGTAGACAAAAAATAAATGGTTTTTCTTGCTAATGTGGCAGACGATTGGACATTATCCAAAAAAATATTAAAATTCAGTAAAAGATATGTTCCTCAAACTGTGCTATATTAACTATACTATATTCATTAGTATGTCCTATTAGATTTATTATGAATATTTTCTTCTACATTATTTTGTCTATAAAAATATCCCTTACGATTTTTTTATAAAAAAATTTTTTACATAAATTATATACATTGATCGTCGTATTTATTACAAATGTATATATATATTTATTTATTTATTTTAGACATTAATTGCATACATTGACCGTTGTATTTAATTTGAATGTACTCCGTAGCGAAGTGAGGGTTTTCAGCTAGTATATATATATATATATATATATATATATATATATATATATATATATATATATATATATTAATCTTTAAAATAAGTGTAAAATAGAAAAACAGTTAGAAAGCCATTCCAGGGAAACTACAACCAAATCCTGAAACTGAAGTTTTTAATGGCTGGGGGGAGTTGTGACCGCCCTACTCCGGTTAAACTAGTTTTATGCCGCGGCAACACTCCCGGAAGCCCGAAACCTCAGTGCAACCTAGACTTTCGTCAAATAGTAGTTAATAAAGGTAGAACAATAATTAAAACAAAATTTTAAATCTCAAAACTGGAAAATCTTAATTAAACTCAGTGTTTACGATAATTACAATAGTTTTAATCATATATAACTAAAACTTACAAACTTTGTAGCATACATACCTGAATAACGTAATAATGTAACAAAGTTCTTATTTTAAAGATTAGCATGCATAAAAATACTAATATAGTGCAGCATAACGCCTAACGGTATTCTTATTGTGTATAATGAATTATTATTTATTATCTCTAACATTTGTATATATATTACAAACACACACACAGCGAAACTTCCCAATGGCGGCCAATCAAGGTTCCGAAAAGATTCACGGTTTTGAGGGGTAGCCCAGCTAAAGGGGTTTCACTGTAAATTGTCTGGATTGATAAGGAAATCATAAAAATTTTAACAATTTCAAACGGTAGGTACAAAAAGTTTAACAATGATTTATGCTTCGAGGAAAATATTTTCAAATGCTTCTCTCAAAATCAAAAATTCTGAAAAGAATTTAATAAACATGGCACAGGAATCCTTTCAGAAAATCTTTTCGAAAATGCTTTCGATGGAAATTTAAATATATTCTCTTGAAGCGGAATAAACATAAAAAAATCCATTCTAAGACAGATGGTCTTAGAATGGAACTTACACGTACGAACTGGCAGAACACAGGTGTACAAACAGAAAATGCATCGTTGCTGAAGTAATGAACTGAGAATCATACAGTTTTCTTAATTAAATTATGAACTGATTTATTTAAATCATGAACCGATTGTATGTGCTTGGAAAAATTCTTCAGCATGTTTTAAGCTAAGAAAATGAGTCGTGATATTTTTGTCCTATAATTTGGGGTCTCGGACAATCTTAAATGAAACAAATATTTTTTGCAGAAATAATTTACTTAAAAATAATATATATATATATATATATATACCAATGAAACACTAATTTTTGAAAAATATGGATTGGAAGATAAATTTGTAATTGTTGAAAAAAATAAACAAAGCTAGATAATGTGAGGAACGTTAGTTCTCAATTCTTTCACATTTCTTCCCAAATTGTGTTACATGTACTACTCATCTGTAATATGTCGAGTATAGCTTTGCCCTCCACTCCAGAATAAGCAAATGTATTTAAGAACTGGAATCACTCGCCATACAGACTGCAGTAAGAGCTATTTTTCTCCCTATGGGACAGGCACTTATGTGTATCGGCCATCGCCGATTCCGCCCCCTAATATTGTTTGTGGCTTGCAATGGGAACACCGCAAATGTGAACCATCTGATTGATCCTCAGTTTAGACCGAGCAACCCTAGAGGCTCCATCTGGAACGTTCGTACCCTTTCCCACCCCTACAAACCCCATGGAGGGACTTTATGGCCTACAGTTTTAATGTGCTCATGAGCGGCTTAGTCACAAGACAATTAAAAGACGCTTGTTGGAAATGCACTAATCACTAGTCTGTCCCGGTTCCAATAAATTAGAACTAAACCAGCTGGATTATGACTATGATTAAAACTTTTAAGCTAATTCGGAACAACATAGAAAAGGAAAAATGTAAGTATTAGCTTTAAATGTTTGCAAAAAATCTATTAAACCTCCTAACACGTGTCACTTAGAATATAGAAGGTCGTTTCCACTTTATGGAAACGATTTTGTAGTTTGTTTTTGTCGTTTGCATTTTGAGATAAAAGTTTGGCAACTTCAGAATAATTGTCTGCTGCTGTTTTGTTTTGATTAGAATGTAAAATAGTAGATTTATTTTGAAAATGGTTCCTAAAATTGATAGATGGCTCAAAAGTTACGTAACTGTGCTTTTCGAGGAGAAATATTCGTTTCAACAAATTATAAAGCGGTGCAAAAATCTCGGTTATTGCATTTTAAAAAGAGGTATTTATAATATATTAAATTTGAAAGGGAAAACAAAGTCTAACTGAAAGTAAATATAAAAACATGATCCCGAAACTTCATCCTAAGACTGTTCGAAAGCAGGAAAGTATCAAGAAAGGGAAGTCTCTTATCCCAAAAGAAAATCCGCCGACTCAAAGATCCATCGCATCGAAACTAGGAATGTCTTCTGGAACTGTAAGTAAAATCATTCCTAAAGATTTGAATTTAAAAAAGATGTTTAAATCTAAAGTTCATCTGCTTTTGCCAAAGCATACTGCTGAAAGAATAACAAATTGTAGAAAATTATTTGAGAAACACCTAGCTGCTGAACAATGGAAATTTGTGGTATCACTCGATGAGGCATGGGTGTGTTTAAGTGGTTGTAATAAAAAAAGATCAATTTTCTATTGCTCAACTGACGAGAATGACCGTACGAAATGACTTCGTCAGTGTACACAAAAGTTCCCAAAGAGATTCGTGATAGTGTTAGGATTTTGTTAAAACGTCAAATTAAAAATCAACAATGTCTCAAGTAAAGCCAAAATTAATTCCCTCTACTATCAGCAGAATATTTTAGAACCAATTTTTGAAGAAGAAATCACACCCTTATATGGAAAGGACATTGATAAAGTTGAGCTTCATATGGACAAAGCCTCTAGTCACACGTCTAAATCAACTGCCGCTTATATAGCAAAAAAGAATCAGAAACAGGAATAAAGTGTATCTCATTTAATGAAATACCTGTATAATCACCTGACGTTTTTCCAATGGACTTTTGAGCTTTCGGTTTAGTGAAACGAGTCTCAGGGAAACGTCATACAAGAACACAGAACGGACTTTGGAAAACCGTCCAAGAGGAATGGGGTAAAAATGACATGACAGTACTAAGAAAAAGTTTACTTTCATGAAAAATTCAAGCTAGAGATATTATCAAGAACCATAGCTGTCAGACAAAAGCAAATCACCGCAAAAAATAAAGCATTTATTCATAAAATTGTACTATCAAAATCATCTCCATAAATTGCGAACGACCTTCTGTTAAAGACTATTTTCATTAATCGCCTCTCTCTATAATCAGTTATTAAGCAGTAAAATATTCAGAAATGTAGTGGAATCAATCATCTTATCGCAACAATTCACTCAAAAAATAAAGAAACCTGTTATAAAGTCCCCAATACTCCGCATCCAACTGATGATTGTTGTGAAGAATTTTGAATGCGGCAGAGCCTTTTTTCCAATCCACTGACTTAGACAACATTCAAAAGAAAGACGTGCAACCATAAACATTGGGCGAAAAAATAAAAGGAATGGGGCTGCTTCCTGCAGGCCTCGTAAAGTTAAATCTAGTTTGCTTCGGCAGCATTTGCCAGGAGGTTAAATGAGAACATGATTTTTCGGGCACGGTTCTTGGGGAATACTAATCTTCGGCCATAAAACACATTTGTAGCTTGCGATGTTATATATTCATTTTCACTGGCTCTTATTAGGTTACAAACATTCAATTTATGGAGTTAATCTTATGACGGCAACATCCTGTCAGCTTAAGCAGAATATCAATTAAAAAAGAAAATAACGTCGATTTTTAATAGCGTTGATGAAAATTTTCATTTATTTTTTAAGGGTTTCCAAATTTAAGGTGGGATGTGCGCTTAGTATTGATTGATAACATTAGTTTGCGTATTTCATTGTTCCTTTCAAATTTCGAACGATGTAATAAAGTAAAAATTTAAGGGTCGACCTGGCTGCTAAGATATATTATTAAGTTGAATAATTGAGAACATGATTTTTCGGGCACGGTTCTTTAGGAATACTAATGTTCAGCCATAAAACATATTTGTAGCTTGCGATGTTATATATTCACTTTCACTGGCTGTTATTAAGTTACAAACATTTAATTCACGGAATTAATCTTATGGTGGCAACATCGTGTAAGCTTAAGCAGAATATCAATTAAAACGTCGATTTTTAATCCCGTTGATGAAAATTTTCATTTATTTTTTAAGGGTTTCCGAATTTAGGGTGTGTTGTGCGCTTAGTATTGATTGATAACATTAATTTGCGTATTTCATTGTTCCTTTCAAATTTCGAAAGATGTAATAAACTATAAATTTAAGGGTTGACCTGGCTGCTAAGATATATTAGTTAGTTGAGTAATTCATTATTTAAAAAAATATATCATTTAACTTTCAACCTTTTCGTTTATAACATTCCATCTAGCTTTAGGAATATGATATTTAGTATTTGAGCTCTACCTAGCACTAATGGCGAAAATTTTCCATTTATTTTTCATCGTTATCTTTGAAGCGTGCAAGTTCAAAATATAATCGACACTATTTCGAAATATTATAACATTAAAATACATATCAAATTTTTCCTTTCTAGCATTGGAGCAGACAATTTAGGATAAGCAAATGATGTACGATCGATCTCATACCATGTTATTTATTGAGTATTGAAATATTTTACTTTTAAAATAATAAAAATAAAAGTTGTAACTTTTGCCTCAAGGAACTTTCATCTCTTTTAGGAATATGTTTGATATTTTTATCTATAAGTGATACTTATACAAGTAAATTTTAAAACTTAGGAATAATTTCCTTATACCTAAATTTGAATTAACTTTTCAGTACTTTGAAACACTAGATCAGGGTTTCTTAAAATTTTCCTGCGATGGAACACCTCTTGAATCCTGAAATTTTAACTTGCTTATTTTGAAGGGTTTGTAATTACACATAACCAATAACATTTTAAAAAAATAGAAAAAAGACATTTGTTTTGTATTTAGTAATTATGCATGAATATTTAATTTTTTGAACATCTTAGAGCATTAATCCGTTAAACATGTTGGAATTTCTTGTAGCCGTTGCAAGATATAAAAGAATTCCAGGTACTCGCGGAACACCTATTAACTTTCCGTGTAACACTAGTGTTCCGCGGAACATACTCTGGGAAACATTGCACTAGAGGTTTCGGCTTACTACATTTGCACTACAAAAAGAAATCAATCGAGAGAGTATGAACATACATAAAAATTAAATGGATCCGAAACAGTAATTTACAATTTTTTTTCATAATCTAGAAGTGGAAAAAAGTCAGATAAAATTGTCTTAAATCATTTTTTAAAGTATTTGCTTCCATCATCCATGGGATTTCCAGTTTATAGCTCATTCTTATTTTGGACACATTACGCAACTAACTAGAATTTAGTAAAAATTTCACATTTTTATTTTGTTACAAATTATCTTGGTTTGCAGCAGAATTTTAAAATTGTTCATCAGTGTTAATGTTTTAATACAAATAAATATTTTTAAAATCCTGCTGTTTTTAATTTGTCCTCATAGATACGGAGAAAATATTGCAAATGAAGCTATTCAAGTAATTAATATTCCATATATATAGTGTTCCAAAGTTTTTACCTTTACTTATCTTTTACTTATGGTATACTCTTTGGAAGTCCAAATTCTCCTATTTATTAATATCCTGTTTCCTGGTATAATCTTCAGTACAACGGAATCTTTCAGTGAGAAATGTAACAACATAATTTGTCACTTCGACTTCCCCAAACTAGTTAATTAATAAATAACAAAAATGCATGCATCCCCACGCAAATGCACGCATGCACATCATTAAACACGCTCCAACAATTTTCCCTTTTCGCAAGGTCTGCTAGGTTTGACATTTTATGCTGTTCCCCCCAATGCACGATGCCCCTAGATTCATTACTGCTACCTGATAGTAGACAAATACATATGCCATATTATATAAAAAATACCCGTGGCCAGACTTGTGTTTTAAGGAATACGAAGCACATTCATAAACACCACTAATATTGATAGGTGTTTCCCTTATTTTGATAACAACCTGTATATATATATATATATATATATATATATATATATATATATATATATATATATATATATATATATATATATATATATATATTATGTATATATATAAATTCTTTTTTACCTTTGCTAACTAATAAGGTAATATTCCATATTAATAAGTAGGCAAAGACATTCCAAAGGGAATAAAATTAGGAAATTTCAGCAACATAGACAAAATGTTCAAGTACATTAATTAAACAATAATATAACTCCCCATTTATTGCCCCGGGCCATAATTAACCGTTCAACGACAAATTCTCAGCATTTCATGTATGTAACTTCCCTCTGAAGTGCGCCGCTCTCTGTATGAAAATACACCATATAGCCTCGAACCAAGGAAGGCGCATAAAGTTAAATAACTCATTTGATTTCTCAACTAATGAAGATTTATAAGCCTCACCTCCCAAATAAAAACCAGAATTTGACCGGGAGGTTTCGTAGCTCAAAAGCGGAGACATAACTCAAAGTTACAATAAAGTGAATTGGAGCCTTTCCTCAAATTAAATTTATGGGAAGGTTAGGGCGTATGACAGCTTTTGCTCGAAACTCGACCTTCCAGTACATTTTTTTTAAAACTTTTGCGTCATGAAGATTGCAGTCGATAAAGTGTATCGAATAATGCCAAGAGAGAGAGAAGATTCTCCTCTTTTAATGTTATTGAAATAAATTTAAAACTTTATGGTGTAAACATTCTATCGTAAATTAAATTGTGCGGTTGGATAAATTTCAATGGCAGCCCGCTATAAATCTTACTGCGCTATCTTCTCTTGTTAGAGCAAAGTTTTAGAGGCAGATTAAAAAGCAGCTGATAGTTCCACTGTGCCCTAGATAAGGATCTTAGCTTCCCTTCCTAACGAAATTTAGATTCTTAACGTCGTAGTATAACGAATCATCACTAAAACACCCATACCCGTAATTATGTTTTTTGTACACAAGAGGTAAGCAGTTATTCGAGACAAATTGTCTTCTTTGAGAAATGTATTTGAATGACGCCAGATCTGCCGTGCTTTGTATAATCGAGTGTTAGCGTAGGTGAATTACTTGCTTAATCTGATGATTCCTTCGGTAATGGAATCCAAGATAATAGTATGTACCCAGGATAATTACAAAATATTTAGAAAAAAATGTAGAGTAATTAAAAGATTTGTAATTCATTCTTCAGTTGTACACAATTACATCACGTGTTTCACAAAACAGTTTGAGTTGACTTAGGAAATTCCATAGAACACTGGTTGAAATATTACTGATTTCTCGTTCGCTTACACAAATAGGGTAGACAAAATGTGCTGCGTAAAAGCAGTTTTGAGAACACCTTTAGCTGTTAAAACTGTAGTGTACTAACCCCATTGGATTCGCTCACCTCAATGTTAACCTGTGCAGAAAATTTGTCTACTATTAACAGCTACATAAATTCTAATAATCCAATTAAAATGGTATTTTAAGATAGCCTGAACGTTTCTATACCTTGCAACAGGATTTATTTTATAAATTTCAACCACCAAAGGAATCTGTAAACGTTTAAAATACACTATACCAGATATTTTCCCCGAATAATTAAAATTTTAAAATTTTATCCGTATTTAAAAAAATAAACGAAAAATGCCCCAAGGTGTAAACTATCTTTCTCTATTACGGACTACATTTTTTTTAATAAATCTTTAAATCTAAACCGTCAATCCTTGGAAAAAATTTCTCCATAGGTTAACACTGAGGTGAGCTATTCCAATAGGGTTAATACACAACAGCTTCAATTTCAGCAGATAGTTCAACGGAGAATAATATGAACTTAAATTAACTACAGCTGCAGTTTTAGCTACCCTATAAAGCCTTTTTCAGTTCATACACTATTTTGAACTACGTATTTATACATATTACCTGACATTTTCTTCTTTCCTAGCCCATGTGCTGCAATTAATGTATCCCATCTATATGCAAAATATTAGTACCTTATAATTTTATGATTTTACTACAGAATCATATTAACTGCCGTGAAACTTAAAACATATTGTAATATGAAATTGAAGGAGGAGGAACCATTTCTGTACAAATGGAATTTTTTGACGACGGTACCATTTCTGTACTATTGAAGTGAATTTCTGTACAGTTGTACTTTTTTTTTTGGTACAATCACTAATTGTATACGGTCACTATTGTGTATGGTCACTATTTTGGTAGAGTCAAATGTTTTTACCTCGAAGGACCTTTGTTCTGTTGAGTGAAAGATGAAGTACACCAGAAATGTTCACAGCACGAAAGTTCTATAAAAGAATGAAGATTTGTCTATCGTTTAAGATGTAGAAATGACAGTTCGTCAAGGCAGGCCGGAGCATTTAAGACGCAAGTTCAACCGGAAGATTTTGCATAGTGGAAGTACAAGATTTGCTGGGGAAACAAACGTTGAAGATCATTGTGCCGCAGGATTGAATTATCACAGGTTTGGAAGCTGCTCACAACTACTCTTTATAAAAAATAAATACTGAGGAAGAAAACTTCTTCAAAAACGACTTGTTGGTAGAAAAAATAAGTTTTTATTCTTCTTGATAAAAAGATGCAATGTATATCTTGACTACTGAATTATAACAGGAACAAATAAACGTAATACTACATACTAGAAAAGAGCTTCAGGTCTACACGACCACTTATTAGAAGATCATCAAAAAAAAATAATAGTATTGAAGGAATTTCCTTTTTAAAGTATATATACACAAATATCAGATCAATAGAATACACTCGTACTCACTATTCGACAATAAAAAATACATCCCCCTCACCAAGCCACGGCCAAACCAAAAAGGACCGAAAGCCCGGCTCAGGGTCTCTTAGAGCAAGTTTTTATCTACCAAGCAATTCTAAATCTCTGCATCGCATCTCTTTTTTTTTTTTAGCCCTGGACAACGCAAGGAGAGAAAGGTTGCCGTACAACCAATCTCGCCAAGGCGTGCAGAAGGGAGAGGAGAAAGACAACCTTAACAGCGCCTCAACACATTGCCAACACCTTGTGTCCATAAAATAAAATACGCGAAGCATCGCCAAAACTGGATACCTTAAGTACCACATTCCTCTTGCCAGAAGAAAATGCCAGAAGAACCCTTTTAAGGAGTTTCATTGGCCGAGACTGGCTGAGCTTAACCAATCAGAGGAGCTGGTCAAGCAGCGCGAAGCCCAAACGCCTGTTCAGAGAAAAACTGTTTCCCATGCAAGATACTCGTAATAAATTACGTTCGCCGCAGGCGCGGAAAAGGGAAACTGGAGCCTTTAGCATTAAAAAGACCCATCAATGCTGTTAACAAAAACACGGAAACAGGGAAGAAAAGACATCTTATTTCGTGGACACGAGGGTAGCAATTAGGGGATCTAGCTGACAAAGACTTAAAGAATATAAGACGGCAAATTGCACTCCCAGATGTTAGAAGATAGGCTATTCTCAATTACCGACCGAACGGACTTAAAGGTTACAGAGACCTCCCATGACTAAGAGCCTGGGAAAAAAATAAATTACTATCAGATAAGGAAAGGAAACATAACTAGCAGATTTAAGATTAAAATTAAAGTTATAATTTAAAGTTTAAGAGAACTACACAAATTAAATTAAATTAAATTAAAATAAAGGAACCTGTAACGAATTCCTCGTTACACATATGATCACTCCTAACAGATATTTTAAAATATTATTTTGAAAAATATAGCCGGTTAACCGGTTATACCGGTTAAAATGGCCAAATAATCAATTGTAAAAAAAGTCCTTTTTTGCAATTGTTAATCAATTGTAAGGAAATGTAAAATTTTATAAGCCTGAATTGTAAGAAAAAAATACAATAAACATAATCCAATAATCAAAACATTAAGCCACAGAGCCACGTCGACTGCTGTGAAACTTAAGACGTTTCATTACTCTTAATAAAGTTAAATAAATTTTTGAAGTTTCTGAAAAGCTATATCTGTTAAAGAGATCAAAAACCGGCAAGAAATAGGATTCAAACTTTATGTTTATAATAATTAGATAGTGATAAGTACTTGTTACTTAGTGTTCTAAATGAATGCCGCCTCTCAGTAACAAATGAGGAAATTTTACTACATCACTCCTTAATTATGATTTGATTTTATAATTTATGAAAATTTATCATATTGCTTCAAATAGAAAAAGCGTGTGATACCCAATATTCCATTTTATTTAAAAACGAATGAAGACAGAAAAATTAAATCCAAATGATAATATATTATTTGGATGTAAAAGTTCTGACCCGAAAAATAAACTGAATTTTAGGAGGGTGGTTGAAAAAAATTTGGTTCAATTGTTAAAAATTCAAATATATTGCTTAATGACAAAAGCTATTGAAATAAAAAAAATTAAACGGTAATTTTATATTATGTGCCTTTATTCATGAACATTTTAAAATTCATTGAAAGAAGAGGAATATTTTCATTTAATTTAACCAGAATAAATTTAAAGCTTATCTTTAAATCATCAGATATCATTAAAATATATATATACGAATGCCTACATCAATTAAAGGAGCTTTTAATTCTTAGTTTGTAGTAATTAATTTGTTCAATGAACTCGCATATGCATCTTATCCTATTACACAACAACATTTGTGTCCGTCATTAAATCTATTTTAAGGTTTATAGATGATGTGAACACTTGTCCCAGAAATAATTCGGTATATCAAGTTAAATTATTGCAATCATGGATGTTTCATACTCGAAGTTACTAATTTCTAGATTTTAAAATAAATGTTTACATCAAGAGAACGTATTCACTGAATTTGATTATTTTCATATTCATAATCTTCTTACGTATGTCAAGAAAACCTACTTGATTTATATATATTATTAATAATTTATTAAATTTTCTGTTGTTTTTCTATTCTCACCCTCTGTTAAATTCGATTATGTGTTTCAGATAAAAATCCTAATTCATTACTATACATAATGATTTAAACCCACGTTCCTATTTACACGGAAAGACACTTATTTACTGAATTTCTAAGCACATGCAATACATTGATTTACATTGTTGATCTATTGGATTATGTTACTTTGACGGACTTGTCAACTAACTCCAAAATTTAATTCAAAACAATATATAAAACAACAAATTGTGATTGCCAGTTGCCTACATAATATAAGTACTTTGCACAGTGTCTCACATTATTATTCAAATAATAATAACAAAATTCCTTTCATAGGATTGTGATACGCTTAAGTACATAGATATTGAAGGTGTTTTTCTTTATATATATATATATATATATATATATATATATATATATATATATATATATATATATATATATATATATATATATGTGTGGGGGGGGGGGTTGGGGGGGGGGTTGGTGGTTGGGTGGGTATGTGTCAGTATGTATATTTGTGTTTGAAATTATGAAACCAAAATATGACGTTTTTATAATCAACCAGTTATCACGCATTAAAATTTTTAATTCCATTTTTGATGATATGGGTGAAAGTTTCTGCATTAAAGGCTTCGCGAAACAGAGAATTCGTTACAAATGAACGAGAAACAATTTCGAAGAATATTTGAAATGAAAATATAACACATAAATCTCGGATGATAATAAAAATTTATATATAAGATGCAATACTTTATATTTAACTCAAAAATAGAAGGATTATTTACAGACTTCATTTCCTCTAAATAAAAACTGGATTTTGACGCAAAGGTTCTCATGGCTCAGAGCGAAGCTATAAATTGGAGCCAGAATAAAGTGTATTGAAACTTTTCCCCAAATTAAATTTACGAGGAGGTTAGCGTCGTCAGCCTTTACTCCAAATTCGATCTAGGAGAGAACACTTTTTGTTGGGCGTCATGGAAAATGCAGTAGATAAAGGATATCGAATAATTTCAAGAGAAAGGTGCTTCCTTTCTAATTCAATTTAAATAAATTTAAAATTTTCTAGGGTAAACAGTATACCATGCCCTATATCATTTCGCTGGTAAAACTTAGTATCCACTAATGATATAGATCCAAGTGCGGTATCCAGTTTATCTTGTGTTTAAAATGCGTAAGGGTACATTTTAATATCAGGTTGTATAAGTTATGAATTTTAATGAAAAATGTTACATCATTTGAATGAAAAACTGTTCATTTTACAGAAAATAATGCTTTATGTTAAGTTTCAAAAATTGGATATGCCCTCCCGTTTGGACCTGTTTATTAAGATATTTTGATATGATATTTACATAACTGAGGTATGTACAAATAACAAAGGTTTTAACAAACTACATCAAGTTTAGAAATTACATTATTATATCAACGATAAGCTTTTATTAAGTAATAACTTGTTAGATTTTACATTATTATTTTTTGTTTCGTAACAGAACGCGAAATATCACTTCCTACTATTCTTGTAAAAGATTCTTACAAAAAGCCTTTCATAGTCCTGCAATAGATAAGCGAGCCAAAATGAGCTCAGGACATGCTAATTAGTGAGTATAAAGTAACACATTATAGTGATATGAGTATGAAGCTACTTACGGTAGAGGGTTATGCAAGTCGAGAAATGTATTTTGCCTATGCATGGCATTATGGAGACTCCGAAGCAATGAACTTTAGTTAAATGGGTGGATTTAATGAGGAAAAAATAAGACAAATTACAATCACCGCAAGGCATGTTATAAACACTCCACTTATAAAAGTGAGGTACTGAAGTTCTCATGGTAGGAAAGCGAAGTCATTTCACGGGTTTAAATATAACTTTGAATTAAAAGAGAGATAATATTTTTCCCAAGTTTAAAAAGGATGGAGCAACCATTAACTTATCAAAATATTAGAATCTTTTAAAGGGTAATTTAGTAAACTTAACTTTTTGTGTACATAATCACTGACCGAAGATTCTGACCTTTTTTTAAATCTCTGATCTGGATTTTAAGATACTGTTGTCAAAGATCGGTTTACTCTAAGCAATTACTTATTTAAGGGCTCAGGTACATTTTAAAGGCCAAGATACCGGATAAACATATCCCTATTTTCAATGATCAGTATTTCGAAAATAATTTATTGAGAAATATGAAAATTTTAAGATGAGTTAAACACTTTTTCTTCTTAATGCATATGGCTCTCAATTTTTTCTAGCTTGAAGAGAAAATTTTTACTTGTTTAAAACTTCAACCATTGTTTTTTTTTCTTTGCTATGTCATTACGTATATGATATCACCAGAACAGTGGGCTAGAATACCATGAAATTTTATACACGTGCAATATAAACATGTATAATTAAAATGGCTGACTATTACGGCATTCCTATCATAAAAATTATAATGACATTAAAATTTATCAAAAACTTTTTGAGATTTTAAAACAATTTAAATAAAAACTTTTTTTACTATGAAGAACTAAGAATTTTGATTTCAAAGTCTGTCATTTTAAAGATATATTTATTATATAACATAGCTTTCAAACTAAAATAAATGTGTATATTCATTAATATACAGATTCAATTCCGCGCTCAGTGATGTAACATTGAAAAAAAAGATAGTTGAAATTTTAAAATAATATAAAAAACGTTTCTTCTTGCTAGAAAAAGTTTAGAGCCATAATTATAAAGAAGAATGTGTGTTTAATTCACAGTAAAAATTTCATATTCCTGAATAAAGTATTTTCATAACTACTGATGATTGAAATTAGGGATATGTTTGTCGAGTCTCTTAACTTTTAAAAGGTACCCGACCCCTTAAAAATTACGCAAAAAATTCATTTAAAAGAGATGAAGAATAGAATAATTTGCTATATGACTCATGAATAATTTCATTCTGCGTGTATAATTCAAATATATTTAGAAAATAAATGAGCTGTTAAAGAAAATACTTTTTATGTGCTGAATAGCATGAAATTATGTAATAGTTTTATACTTCTTTTTAAAGGATTCAAAACATGTTATAATGAAACAATTACAATGTCTGCAGACTTAAAATTGTTCTGCTGGTACAGTAAGATTTTCGTATTTCTTGAAGGGAAGACTTTTTTGAGATACTCGAAAAGTATCGCATGCATAGCTGATACCTTGGTTTCTTCAGATAATGCAATTTTAGACCTTGATGCGGAGTAAATATTTAATAAAATGTCTGTTTATTCGTTTCTTAATAAAAAGTGAGATTAAATGTATCATTTTCCCACCCATTTGATTATGCATGTTTATTTAATGATGCAATAGAATTTGTTTAAAAATAAACTATAGTTCCAGAAAATAATTAACTACCGAGATAAATTTACAAGCTAAATTCTGTTACAAAATTACTTCGAAATCAAGATGCAAAACAAGGTTTAAATAGTACAAGAGTACATTGTCAAATATGTAGGAAAAAAATTAATCTAACTATAAGAAGGTACAAATTTGACTTTCATAAACTATTTTCGTGAAGCACAATCAAACCGAACCACTCAGTTTTAGTTTCGTCCGTCAAGCCCAAAAGTTGCTATTGATTAATAAAATTACGTACTTAAAAATTAAATTAAGTACCTTTAAATATCACTTCCAAATTATCATACACGAATAAAGTCAAATATTATACTTCAGAATTTTTATTTGCAAGGCGTTCTTTCATTAAGTATAATCAAAATCTTTCAACCTTTCTCTAATAAAAATTTAAAGCACAAATAATATCTTACAGTCAGCCATCCGTCATCCGAATAACTTTATTCCAACACTCAATGAAGGACAACACCGAAAGGGAAAAAAATGAAGTTTACAGTGTATTCTGGAAGCACGAACTTGCCACTTCGTTCAACGACTATTTTGCCCTATGATCACGATTTCGCTGTTCAGCAAATCATGGCCACGAGTCACCTCTTTAGACTTTTCTTTCGAAGAAAACATGTTTTTTTTCCCTCCGTACCAAGTTTTGTGAAATTTTTGGCTTTTTGCATTTTTCATTTCAATAGTATGCGTTTGAAAGCCTCTGTGTATGAAAAAGAAGGCCTTGAATGTTAGGGAAAAAATGTATTTGTTCGATAGTGGTGGACGACCTGAAGCTCCTGTCTCCTTCCCTGCTCAATCAGGTATGGTTTCTGAGACTTTTGGGAGCGATGCAGTGTCAATAAAAAGAAGGGAAGGTTTGCAAATAAAACGAAATAAATTTTTCTGCCCTTGAAAAATTCCACGTTTATCTGTGTTTTATCCCCTGTATTGTTAGAAATCAGAAAATAAAGATTACTTTAATGAATATTTTGAGTACAGGAAGAATATAAGCCATGTAAATAAATTTTCTACCTTTCAATTTTCAAAATATCTATGAGAGTAAAATTATAATTTTTTAATAAAAAAGTATGTGCGCACATATACATACATAGTTCCATTTGTATGTCTATATATATATATATATATATATATATATATATATCCATGCAGTTGACATTAAACTTTTTCTCTTCTAATTGCTTGCAAAATCGTTATTGATAAATAAAAAGGAAATATTTTTGAATTTTTCTGCTAGATACTACACTACAATTTTGCAGAAAAATAACATTGTATTGTACTGTATTGTACGAATGTATAATGACACCATTAAATTATTATCAGTTTTACGGCATAAGCATGGCACCGAAAATTACACGTAACTTTTATAGTTTCTCTTCCCTTTATATTGGGCATATGTTAGTCTTCGTTGTTGATTTCACAATTTTAAATTTATATGTACGATCAAGCATTCCATGTTTTGATGAAAGTCGTGAAAAAGAAATCTTCATTTCGTCACCAGGATAGTTCAGTTTGTGGAATGCCTGTCTCGAAATCAAGAAGTTTCGAGTTTAGGATACTGAGTTTTTGCTCCTAAAAGATTACCGTTTCAGTGTCGTCTGATCAGTGGGAAAAGCAATAAACCTTTTGGAAGCGCATAGAAGATATTTACCGTGGGGAAAAAATTAAATGTCATCCAATGATTAAAAAAATGCGTAGAGGTATGTGCTTTCACTCCAATAAGAAAGGGGGGAATATTTTAGAAAAGTCGACCTCGTGTATTTAAGGTTAAGAGATGAGCTTTTGTATCCCTCTCTGGCAAACGTTATTTTGCTTTTTGAAATTAAGTGGTGAAAGCTGAAACATTCGGCAAAAGATTTGGAATTAAATGTGATACACAGTTTCGCATTTGCAAACCTGGTACTGAATGATATATATATATATATATATATATATATATATATATATATATATATATATATATATATATATATATATATATATATATATATATATATATTCTTTGTCCGTTTTATTTCTATATTTAAATCCAGTTCGTTATCTATACGTCAGTTAGCTTAAGAAACTAAGAACTCTTTCCAGTTGTATAACTTAGATTGACTATATTTACACAATGAATGTAACTTTTCTTAAAAAAATCATTTATATGTCCTTCAGTCATGTTTTTCAGAAAAAGAAAAAAGTTCGAAAAACGGCAGAAGTTCATTTTTGTTGTATAAACACTTTGTAATTTAGTATGTCCTTTGTCAATCTCACTAGAGAACAGATCGCCTAAATATTAAATCACAAAAACGTCAGACACAGCAATCATCTACGAATTAGAATGATTTATGTCGAAAATTCCCAGCAACAGTGTTGTCGCCTTGGAGAAAAATATGCATCATTTGAAATTGTTGATGATGATGAAGATATCGGATGTATTTCAGTATAGTAAATCATTAACATTGAATATTTGAATTAGACAAAAGCGCCTGTTCCATAACAAAACGCAGCCTGAATATGTTCGGCGGTGGGTGTTTAATTAAGAAATGAGGACAAATGGTGAACTTTTAGAAAATTAGTGATGTACAAAAGCGTCCCTTTCATAGCAAAGCACATCCTGTATACGTTCGGGCATGGGTGATTAATAAGAAAATGAGGACAAATCTGTGGACTAGTAGAAAATTTGCGATATACAAAAGCGTCTCAATCATAGCAAAGCGCAGCCTAAATACTTTCGGGCATGGGTGATTAATACGGAAATGAGGACAAATTTTGGAACTGTTAGAAAATTTGCGATATACAAAAGCGTCTCAATCATAGCAAAGTTTAGCCTGAATATGTTCGGGAATGGGTGGTTAATAAGGAAATGGGTAATTAATAAGGAATGGGTGGTTAACGAGGACAATTTTGTAAAGTATGAAAAAACATTCTATATACAAACGCCTCTCTTTGGTAGCGAAGCAGAGCCTGAATATGGAGGTTTAATAAGGAAATGAAGACCATTCGTAAAATATTAAAAAATATGCTGTATACAAACGCTTCTCTTTCACAGCAAAGCGTAGCCTGAATATGCTCGGGAATGGGTGGTTAATAAGAAATGAGGACAATTTTGTAAACTATTAAAAAATACGCTATGTACAATCGCCTCTCTTTCATAGCAAAGCACATCCTAAACATGTTCGGGTAGGAGTGGTTAATAAGGAAATGAGGACCATTTTGTAAATTATGAAAAAGCATTCTATATATAAACGCCTCTCTTTGATAGCAAAGCACAGCCTGAATATGTTCGGATATGGGTGGTTAATAAGGAAATGAGGACAATTCTGTAAACTATTAAAGAATATGCTGTATACAAAAGCCTCTCTTTCCCAGTAAAGCACAGCCTGAATATGTTCGGGCATGGGTAGTTAATAAGGAAATCAGGACAATTTTGGGAACTATTAGAACTCAAAATTAACTTAATTCTTTCCACTTTCAAAACTACCACGAAACATTAAATTCTATAAGGCAAATATTGAACAAAGACAACCAGACGTCATATTAAAAAATGTATTGCTATTTTCCCCCAGGGGCCGACACCGCTGAAAAAAAATAAGTTACCGATAACTTATAGCGTGTTCT
>OU015496.1:104465170-104487670 GCA_907164885.2 Dolomedes plantarius
TGACCAGAGGTTACATTGAGTGGAAACAAGGCCTTGGAGTGAAATAGCACTAATTATAGTGCTTTGCTGATTACATTACCAGACACAATTCTTTTATGTCGCACTATCTATGTCGTACCATCCCCGACTGCACATCAGTACTTTAAGTCTAATAATCTCGAATGGAATTTTTTATACTTAATTAACTTTAAAATAATATATTTGAATCTCCGCGAAAGTTATGAAAAGCATCACTTTTTTTTCTATTCTAATTAAACTCTCTTCGCAATTTTTCCAATTAACAAAAAATTTCCAAAAAATATTTTTCCTTAAGGCCAAAAATTACACTAAAAAAAGGTTTTTTTGTTCCTTAAAACTTTATAAATAAGATTCTATAAACCTTAAACAGGAAATATTTTGAAATTTTTTCTATGAGAAACGGGAAAAAAATAGCGGTAAATAATGCCATTGGCTTGGCGCTTATATATAAAAAACCAAGCATTATGTGAAAAAACATGATTTTTAGGGTGGGGAGATAATATGAATACTAATTTACACATAAGAAGTTCTTGCTGTTCGTTGCCAATGAAGACGTTTGCACATAATCCGCGAGAATCGTTGCTTTCTTTCGGTCGGGTGGTATCATATAGGTGAACCAACACTCCCTGGTACCACCTCAATTTTGACCGATCACCCCCTCAGGGGTGACATCTGTGGGGATAGTACCTTCTCCCACCTTCTGTGACTTTATAGAAGGACTACGGATTTAGCGTGTCCATATCTAGCCTAAACACGTAAGTATTTATTTGTATTCGTCGGGTTTCGAGCCGAGTACTCCCATATCCAAACCCAACGCGCTAGCACTAGGCTATCTCAGGCCTCACTTAAGGTAGGAATCTCGTGTTTGATAACAGTTCAATAAGACAGATATCACTTCATCAATATGAAGAACATGAATGAAAGCAAAACTGATAGGGGACAAAATATCAAATTTGATTTTTTAAGGGAGGGGGGAATTATTACCAATTTACCCATAAGGTAGGCAACCAAAGTTTGATAAGAATCGTTCAATAATGTATCTCATCATGGATTTGAAGGACGCAAATGAGTGCAAAACTGATAGGCAAAAAGTGACTTTTGTTTTTTAAGGGAATAAAATTATTAATAATTTACGCATACGATAGGCATCGAAAGTTTAATACGAACAATTCAATAAGATTATTATCAGTTTGAAGAACACGAATAGATATGAAACTGAGCGAAAAGGGAAATAATAAAATTAGTTTTTAGGGTGCAAGGGGGTTAAAATTATTACTAATTAACTTGTAAGATAGGCATCATAAGTTTGATAAGAACAGTTCAATAAGATACAATCTCATCAAGGATTTGAAGTACGTGGAGGAATACAAACCTCATAGAAAGTAAAATAAAATTTAGTTTTATGGGGGAGGTTGGCGAAAAATTATTACTAACTTAGACATTTAGAGATAGACATCCCGGGTTTAGTAAGAAGAGTTCAATAAGGTAGTTATCTAAAAATCAGTTTGGAGTACGTGAATGAAAGCCAAACTGATAGATTAAAAAAATTATCAAATTTGTTATTTTATGGAGGGGTTTGTAAAATTATTACTAATTTACACATAACATAGGCATCACAAGTTTAATGATAACTGTTCAATTAGATAGATATATCAAAGTGTGGATAATATTTTTTCTTCCGAAGTTGGGGATAAAAAATTCATTTTGTATTTCTTTGTAAGTCATTTCTGATCACGTAATCAATTTATTATGAAATGATACGTATAAAAGCGTCAAGTTAGAATTTTATACTGAACTATCCAATAAAATAATATCTTAAATGAAAAAAAATCAGCAAATAGTATATCGAAAATTATTAAATGAAATATGAGTACTTATAAGGGAAACATATCAAAATGTTTTACAAATCTACAGAGCGCACAGTGCACGTCACGAAATTCACATAAGCAAAATTTTCTTCGGATATCAAGAAAGCTCATGTGTTGTTGTTTATCTCTCAGTCTAAAAGGTAACAGCGTGAAATCTTTGATTATTATCTTTTAGACAATAGAAATTATGAACAGTTTTCTGTTTATAGTTCAATTTCAGAGATAGTTATGTAAAATAAGTTATATAATACAATTTAATGTAATTAAATTCTGCCATAGCTAAATTCTGCTATAATTTAATGTGATTTAATTCCTGATTTCTTTGAATTAGAGGAATGACACTCACACTGTCATAAAATGTATGATATTATATATATATATATATATATATATATATATATATATATATATATATATATATATATATATATTATATATATATATATATATACATATATATATATATATATATATTTATATATATATATATATATATATATATATATATATATATATATATATATATACATACATATATATATATATATATTTATTTATATATATATATATGTATATATATATATACATACATATATATATATATTTATTTATATATATATATATATATATATATATATATATATTCATTTTTACTCAAAAAATAAATTCAAATTATGGCTAGGATAAAAATCATATTAGTATGTAAGGATCAGTTACATGCAGTTTTTCCTATAATTATTTGAATTCAGTTCAAGAGAATTGGAGATTGGGTTGAGATTTACATTGAGTATATTTTCAAATTTGTAAAATAAAAAAATTTATATTACTCGAACATTTTTAGTTCGAAAATAAACTAAACGCTAAAGTACTATTGAGAAAAAATTAAATGCGGTAACAAATTTGGTCTTATTAAATTTTAAATAAATTAAGACATTTTAAACATGAGTATTATTTTAACTAAGAATTTTCAAGGTCCATGTGAATTATTTAATACAAATTACTTTAATAGATTAATCATCTATATAGATTTTAAAATCCTTAACAAACAGTCTGGCACACATTTTTTAGTTATATTAAATCAGATATGAATAATTCACTTTCCTTTTTGTATATATATTAATCGTAGTACATTATATTCCAAGAAAAAATTTATATAATTAGGTACCAACTAATTATCTTTAATGATAGCATTCATATAATTTTCCTTAATTCCAGTAATTATTATTAATTATCATTAATTTTAGACAGTAGTATGACTTCTGCAAGAAAAGGTTATTTATAGATGTTTTCTTAGACGTGCAGAAAGAAAAAATTATGTGTTATATATTTACATCTTGCATATTCGTCATGATTCTCTTGTAAATCTTACAATTAGTCATCTAATTTATAAAAAGCCTTAAGTTAATTCGTAGTTATTAGATTAAAGTGGATTTGATTATTTTAACAAAAACTAACCTTTTTTTAAATCCAATTAAATTAATTTAATTGTAAATTAGATTACATTGAGAGTTACATGTTTTCTCTGATTTTAGCATGATAGACTTTCAAATTTTGAAGCTCAGTTGGTCTTGTTCAAAATTAATTACCATGTCTACCCAGGCTCAACTTAAATTTCTTATCTTCCCAATTATTTTCTAGGAAAGTTCAGATAAAATTTCCAGTATAAATATTTTCTTCTCACAAGACGCATGTGTGCTATGATTGAAACTTTACTAAACAATTAAAGAAACACATACATGCAGCTCAAGCGCCTAGTTCAAACAATGCTTACATGTCATCATGACATATCTTTATACTTTGAATGAATAAAACCTTATATATCTATATATTTATGAGAAATTTAACTTCTAAAAGCATTCATAAAGTTTTTATTAAGAATAGATGGGTACTCGAGAAATATTTATATTGGAGTTAGCTAAGTATAGTTAGCCAAATTTAAAGTAATTCTATGAAATTAGCGTTCAACGCCAAGCTTTTATGCAAACATTTAGCTATGTATGTAGAATTTTCAAAGTGTATTTTATCATCAAAGTGTATGTACGAATTGAAACATAATGAAACTGTTTAATTTAGAAACATTGAACATTGATTTGTATTTAGTCGAATGCAAAGTAGCTTATAACTAATGTGAATTTAGCTATAATAAGCTAAAATTAAACAGCTTATAATCAGTAATTTTTTAATGAAAATGTTTAATAATTTTTAGTAAATTAATTCACTTCTATCCGTACAACTAGAATAAAACATACTTTACAATTTAACTATTAGACTGTATCTTTCGATTTTGTATTTATTTTTACATACTTCTAGGTAATGTTCCGTCCTCCTATGTAATTAAATTTAGCTACTTCTTAAAAGTTTTATTTTTTATTCCTTTTGACACTAATGGAGACTGCACAACACTAATGCCATCTGCTACTTACATAATTAGATTACTTGCATCAAACGTTAACAACTTTCTTTCGTGTGGACATTTGTAGTAAATAAGTCAGTTGTACTGATGACACGTGAAACGGGATTCAGCTCCTCAAAGTCGGAAAAAAATACTGTACATTTTTATAGTACAGTATAACGCTGAGAAAAAAAACACGCACAGAAAAAAATTATTCATCTTACAAAATAAAACATTTTTGTAAACAGTTCTAACTTTGAATTATTTTCTTATCTTTATTTATTAACTGATATATCTTAATTATGATCAAAACAGATATCGCATATGGATTTTAAATACTTCTTTTTCTGAAACATTAGCGAAAATAATGTATTTTTACATTTTTAAGCAATGGCTGTTAATTAGCAGTGTTAATTATCGTGTCAACAAATTAAAAGTTTACTGTAAAACATCTGTTCCAAAGAATTTTACAGTAAAAGGTTCCTAAGAGTACCTCCAATAAACTGTGCCTTGTGTTATAGGTAATCAATGTAAAATAGAAGCACAATGTACAGTTACATGTGTAGGCTGTATATACTACATCTATAAATATATATTAGCAACTAGGTTAAACCATTACACAAAACTATTGACTGCTAAATTCTTAGTGTATATTACTCTACATGAGACATCACTATTTATTTTAGATAAATGCAGCCAGTTTAAGTAATTAAAAATTTCTTTAACATTCAGTAAACATTTCTTATTAAGAGAGTCAGTTGAAGTAATTTATTTAATTAAATTTCAGGATTAACAGAAATTTATTTTCAGAAAATCACAGCTTTATTTGTTAATTGATACACGAAGATTAAATAACACATTCTAAAATATAGATCTATGTTACACCTTGTATTTTAATGCTTTGAATCAACGTTTAGGATAAAACATTTGTTGCCAGGGGGGGGGGATAAAAGTGAAATTTAACTAAGTTGTTATTGTTGCTTTTGATATTAAAATTCAACCTGTCATAAAAGTGTTTAAAAATATATTATTTCTTCCAAAACGCGTGTTATGATAAGCCAAAAATCATACGTAAGAAAATTGTATTAAAAATGTACTTGTCTTTAAACCACTGCACAATTTTAAGTTGATTCATTATGAGCAACTGACTCATATTCAGATTTAAATTTTAAAAAATATAAATGTGACTTACCTGTTTTCGCACCAAAGCAGATAAATGCTGCGACCACCAGGTATAATATATCTTTAATGTCCATGGCTCGCAGTATAAAAACAGGACTACAGCAGTCCGCGAAAACCAGGCATGCCAGTGTAAACTTCACTCTATATGCAAACGTCACTCACTTCAGCCAGAAAAAAAATCCTCAAACAGATAGATATTCTTCACTCGGAGCAGCACTGTTCGAAAATCGAACGTCTGTCAGTCCTCAGTCCCTTCGGACATATCGGTTCTTTTTCCAATCCCTTCCTCTCTCTTTGCAACATTCTGAAGTCAATGTAAAACGCTCTTCGGCGCAATGAGATGTCACTGAAAGCGAAGTTCACTGGTTATTTCTGGGACAGTTGAAAGACGTGTGAGATCTTTTATAGGATATCCCGACCACCTTCTCGTCTATTTTTTCGTTTTAAAATAATATTTTAAATGGGCTGCCTGTGTTGTAGAACTTTACAAAATTTAATGTAACAGATTCTCGTTTAAGTACAAAAAACGTTTTATATTTGGGCTTTGATTTATAAGCATAAAATTCCTCGGCTAACTTCCAATGATCTAAAATTGTTGGCAAATTTTCGTTCTTGGGGGGGATCCGAAAACTAAATGGAGTATCATCAAAAATGTTTGTCGTTAATTCTCGTCATAATCAATTAGGGTTAAAATCCATATAATATCATAGAGTCATGAGTTTAAGATACGGGGAGAGCTTCTAAAAGATAAAAACATTTAAATACATGGTATCAGTTCAGCGGCATACTAAGTACGGAAAATACTTGGAGTCTGTTTTAGTACCGGACATTGCTTGAATGGATGCACGTGTTTCCTTCAATACGGGAGCGTCTGCAGAGCACCTCTTTCCACATTTTGCAGCGCATCCGGAGTAATTTGTGCCTTTTCCGCCCAGTTTCACCTTTCATGCAGCCTACAGTTGGTCGACTTACCGTGGGCAGAAGCGGAGAAGGGGCAGGACATGTTGAGCTGACCAGCAGTATCCAAGCAAACACATTCGGGCGTTCTTTACCAGGGCGTGTTGGGGTCACTTGATCTCTCGTCCGGTGGAAGAGTGTGGACCGCCCGCTAGCACCATGGAAATACGGGGGAGTAGGACGCGCAGACGATAATCCGAAACGAGGGGGTGCTGAACGGACGATATCGGGGGGTACGAGACGCAGCTTTGATCTCTGCCGTAGCCGCGGGTGGACGAAAAGGATGCTGCGATGCGACAATCGTCCACCTCCCCGCCAGGAACATTCCAGCCTCTCTCTCTCTCTCTCTTCCAGATTCCGCTTCTCGGCTCGAGGGGGCGCTCGCGTATGGACCCTAAGATCTCTCAGTCTCGCCACCCCCCGTTCGCAAATTTCGCAACAACTTGGACTATCCCAAAAGGGGTATTGTTTCTTACGCCGAAAAGAACGGGGAAATTCGCAAAAAATTATTTCCCTCGGAATGAAATACGAGCAGGATGAAGAGGGATGGAGATGCGAGCAAGGAACCGAATTATCGAACCTTTCTCCTTTAGCCCGGGTTGTGCTCTGCGCCGACTCTCTCGTCCAATCAGAGATCGCCTTACACTCGATCACTGGATGCAGCTCTCCAACGCACAAGAACCAGGCCCTCCGCTCGTTCTTTTTTCTTTTTGAGTTGTTTCCGGGCTATTTTTCCCTTTTGCTTGGGTCTTTTCAGTACTTCATGCTCCGGCGTGGAGACATATCTGTAACGGACACCTTTTAGCGTGTACCGAAACCAGTGTACGGTCATTAATTACAGCACACGCGGAAATTGCATCAAACGAAGATTTTGATAAAACTACAATTGGACTTCATTTCAAACTTTTTTAATTATATAGGTCCCGTACATCTTTTACTGAGGGATGGAGAAAAACAAATCCTAAAATTACTATTCTGAGGACCGCACGGGCGTATTAAACACCACATAAAGCTAATTTATCAATACGTTGATAATATGTTATCGTGCCAGTAAAATTTAGTGTAAAAGTTCGTATAAAAGTTAAAATTTTTTAATTATTTCGAAATGAAAGCAATTATACAAAATATTTCACTGATGATGATGTTTTACTGGTTAAATAAAAGTAGAAGTTACTTAAAAAATTTCTTTAGAACACAGCTTTATATAAGTTTTAATTTTAGTAAATTATTATGCGAAAAAAATAGAAAGAAAAGCGTATTTTCTTTTAAAATAACTATACCATCAAAACTGAATCACCATTCAACTATTTCTAGCTGAGTAATTATTATTTTTTCCCTTTTTTTTTGTTTGAAAACACTGTTGATAACATTCCCTGATAACATATTATCGTACTCGTAAAATTTAGCGTGAAAGTTCATAGAAAAGTTAATTTTATTTAACTATTTCCAAATGAAAGCAATTATACAAAATATTTCACTGAAGATTTTTGCTGGTTAAATAAAAGTAAAAGACACTCTTAATAAATTTCTTTATCAAACTGTTCTCCATAATTTTTAGTTTAGCGAATTATTCTACAAAAAAAAAGAAAAAAGTCCGTTTATTCTTTAAAAAATAATTATGTCTACAAAACTGATTCACTATTTAATTATTACTCACTGAATAATTTTGAATTGGAAGGTAAACGTTTTTTTTCGATGTTGTTTATTTGTATGGGTTTTTTCTGTTTTATTTGCAAACAAAAAAACTGTATACAGGGAACTTTCCTAACTATCTGTTTCGCGGCTTATCTATGCATAAAAATGGGACATTGGGAAGGTTCAGTTTTTATGACATTCAAGGAAGTATTTTGAATTGTTTGACTTTTCCGGTTTTCCATGCTCGGTCACGCATTAATTAATAAGGGTAATCGTGAATGCATTATTTGTAAAAGTTGTGCGAAATATCCAATTTAATCTTCAGATTATTTTCGTTAACCTTGGGAATACCTAAATAACAGTTAATTATTAAAGTAGCCCTTTTTATTACATATGCATCAATATTAATTCCCCCGACATTAAATTTTAAATCTTGGTAGTTTCAAATATTCATCATTTGATATCCGAAAACTTACTGAATATAATTTTTTTAACTTAATTTTTTTCGTTTAATGTAAATAAATTAAAATGTTGTCAGTTAGAGATATAAAACATCTTTTACTTGCGTTTTAGGAACACAATAATTGATTGACAGTATCCATTACACTTTGTTAAATTTTAACAATTATTTGTGCATTTTAGCTTTTTGTGAAACATAATCTATGTTTCAGTTCCGGGTAAAACACGAATATAGACTATACGATAAAACAATTTAATTGACAGTTATTAAATTTCTGTAATCATTCTTCTGCGAATTTTATTTTCACTTAATTGTGCAAAAATTACTATTTTGAAATATTTATGTCAATTCTAAGAGATTCAAAAATACTTAAGTACATTTTGGTTAGAAAAATAGCTAGGGATACGTAATTTTCGTATTTACGAAATAGATGCGAATAAATGCGAAGTTTTCCGAGATGAGCGAATAAATGCTAAAATAATTTTTTTTTTACTACTTTTCGGCGAAAACTCGGTGATAAACGGCTTTTTAAGCAAAATTAGGTAATAATAGTAATACTTTATTAACATAAATGCTTATCTAAGACCATTCACGGTCTTTAACTGAGAGATCTCACACTTGAAATTTGCTTATTACTTATTGATAAAGACTTAAAGAAGAGAATGTGGAGACTACTACAATGTTAGACTTTAACTAAGATTTTTGATACTTACCTAACCAAGTAAGTAAAATTATGCTTTTTTTAATAAATTCGAAATTTTTTAATATATATATATATATATATATATATATATATATATATATATATATATATATATATTTGCGAATAAATGCGAAATTTTATATATTGTAAATATTTTTGCGATATTCCGATTTTTTTATGCGAAATTCACATATCCCTATAAATAGCCGAATATGAAGGTGTTTATTTAAAAAAAAAACAGAAAAATTAACACTTTCAAAAGTTCTTGCAAAATAAAGAATGAAACTAAAAATTAATATTAACGTTTAAAATAAAGGGAAATAGTTATGCCTTAATTCTAATAATTGCAACAAATTAATCTCAAAAGCTCTTAAAATCATTTATGTAAAGACACAATAACTTTATAAATCGCTTTATTACAGTTCTTAAATCATCTTAATGTTAATTATCCATTCGAGAAAAAAAGTTGAACTTAATTTTGTAAAAAATTATATTGAAACCTTAACCCCAAAAATTACTTTTTTAATAGTTAAATGGATAAAATAAAGACGAATTTGAAATTATTTCGAGGGGGTTAATGTCGTATTAGAAATCTTTTATTTACATTTCAGAATGTTAAGGAACGTGTACACGATAATCTGGTTGAAACATATTAATTAATCTCAAAAGCTTAAATCATCTAACAGCGAATTGCTTAAGGCCGTTAAGCAAGGGGGCACAGGACCTTTAAGCTCGACGAAATGACCATAAATATGGTCTAATTCTAACCACAAAAACTCAAATGATATTAGAAAAAGAAATTTTCTTTCTTTATACATATAAAGTACATATCCTTAAATATGTCATATATAAAAATGGAATTTATAAATTGATAAATAATTTTCAAATTAGCAGTTTAGATTTTTACATCTGCTAATTTTGATTTTGTGTGCAGCATAACTTTTAAACTATCCATAGGAAACTTATAAAACTACACTCATATGTATATTTCATGGTACTCTACATTTTAAACCAGAAAAATGTGCAATTCTGGAATACTTTTATTTAATGTGGTAAAATTATGCAAATAATTGTGATAATTTTTGAAGTTTTCCAATTTTATGCTCAATTTTTAATTTAAATAATTGGTTTTTAATTGCAGGTAAATATATTACAAATGTATTCTGACCACTGATTATTTTCTGTAAGCATAAATCTCTGTAAGCATAAATCTCAATTTTATGATGCGCGCAGCACTTTATGATTTTTAATCACCTGTTAATCGTATAAAATTCTGAACTGCTGATTTGAAAATTATTTATAGATTTATAATTTCCATTTTTATATATGACCATATTTAAAGGTATGTACTTTATATGTATAAAGAAAGAAAATTTCTTTTTCTAATATTATTTGAGTTTTTGTGGTCAGAATTAGACCATATTTATAATCTTTTCGTCGAGCTTCAAGGTCCTGTGTCCCCAGCAAATTAAATTCATAAAGCGCTTGATACATTTAAGGTAATTAGAAATTACGACTGTTAATTTTTTCCCACATATTGTGTACCTAAGAACTTGTGAAATCCTCATGAATATCATACGTCATTTCAGAATGTATAATAATGTAAAAAATCCAACACAAACTAAAAATTTATAAAGCGGGCATAGACTGTCGAACAAATTAACTGAAAACTTACACCAGCGTTGAAAACTTTTAACTTTTCAATAAAATTTTGCGCATTTGCAGCAAATCCTAATATTGAAAACGGACAAATATAACTAAAATTAAATATTCCAACAGAGCTAGATAATTATAGGAAAAAGTAGACAAAAATAAACAGAAATCAAGCACTCAGGGCTCTACGCACCATAAGGCAGATTCTGTGGTAGTGACAGAACTTAACCAGAAATCGAGGTAACCGACTGGTCTCGTCATCAGGAGCCTAACCAAATCAGTTAACTCAAGGGTGATCTTTCTGAATAGGATGCAGGTCTAACCAAAAGACATTCCATGGCCCCGAGATCCCCATTGAAACAGATAGTCAAAACAAATGAAAAAACACGGACAACTTGCACTAAGGGCTCAACGCACCATATATGCAAGTACACATACAGTCCTAAAGAACACAAATGAAAAGACATAAGGGTATATTTGAAGGACGTTTAGGATAAGATTTTCTGTTTTCATACTTTCTTTAAACTTCAATGGGGTGTGGTGCTGTGGTTTTGCTGTAGTGACGTAACTCCTAGGGTAAAAATTGGCTGTTGCTTGACTATAACCGTAAACTCACTGAATTAGGGTATGTGAGCAGCTTTTCATTTCTGTCCTTCTGTCTTTTTATTTGTGTTCTTTAGGATTGTGTGCGTACTTTCATATATGGTGCGTTGAGCCCTTAGTGCAAGTTGTCCGTGTTTTTTCATTTGTTTTGACTATCTGTTTCAATTGGGATCTCGAGACCTTGGGATGTCTTTTGGTAAGATCCGCATCCTGTTCAGAAAGTTCCCCTTGAGGTAACTGATTTGGTTAGGCTCCCTGATGACGAGACCAGTCGGTTACCTCGATTTCTGGTTTTGTTCTGTCACTACTACAGAATCTTGCCTTATGGTGCGTAGAGCCCTGAGGGCTTCATTTCAGTTTATTTTTTTGTCTACTTTTTTCCTATAATTATCTAGCTCTGTTGGAATATTTAATTTTAGTTATATTTGTCATTTCAGAATCCAAGAGATAAAGCGGGTAATTATATACAAAATACATTTTAGGATACTTTGTTTGAAATATATTTTAAGGTGAAAAGTCGGAACATTAATATGAAACATTTAATTTTTGAAAATCTAGTTGATATGGTTATATAGCTTTTTCAATGCGATCATAGAACTTATGGCCTTAACGAGAAATCGCAGTATAGTTCTAATTTATGGTATATACGAAATGAGAGATGAAAATTATACTTTCAGCGTAACTAAGCATTACTCTTAAATTAGATGTCGCTTAATAATGATAAATATTATTTTCAAAATATTTATTGATATTGATAAAATTACAAAAAGTTTAGCTTATCCATAAACTAAGTTCTAAGTCTTAGTATATTTATTAACAAAAACTTATTACTACAAAACGTTATATTCAATCAATAAAAAATTTTTGCCAAAATAAAATAATGTATTCAGATTTTATTTTCAATTTATGTATTGATAGCATTTTTTATTGAGTTAATACCATACGCCTTTAAATATCAATTAATAATTTATCTGTTAGAATTTTGGGGAGAACTGCGCTTATCCTAGATGAATAATACACTCATGGACAAAAAAATTAGCGCACCAAGAAGGAGTCGTCAAAATGAAACGAAATTTTACATACGTAATGACTACTTTGATATAAGTAAATGATAAGAAAATCAAAGAAAAGGATAATTTATTTCAGAGAAAAAGGCAAAAGAACGGAAGAGTTAATACTCCGTTGGACCCCCTCTAGCGCGAATGCACGATGCGATACGATCGGGCATTGAGTCATATAAGTTCTGTATGATGTCTTGAGACATTTCGTTCCATATTTGCTGTAACCTTGCCTCTAGTTCGTTCAAACTCGTGGGATGCCCAACTCGTCGTCCCAAATGATCCCAGATATGCTCGATTGGAGACAAATCTGGGGATCGGGCAGGCCAAGGAAAAGTAGTAACAGTGCGGAGACAGCCTTGTGACACCCTTGCCGTATGAGGCCGAGCATTGTCTTGTTGAAAAATCGCTCCTGGGAGCCGTTGCATGAGTGGCAACACATGTGGTTGCAGGATTTCATGAACATACCGCTGGGCTGTCATGGTGCCACGGAACAATACTAGGGGTGACCGTGTATTGTAGGCAATGGCACCCCATACCATCACACCAGCTGTGGGAGCGATGTGTCGCTGTACAGCAAAGGCAGGATTGAAGCGTTCACCACGAGCTCTCCACACACGAACACGATTGTCATCACTACCCGAGATTGAATCTGGAGTCGTCGCTAAAGACGACCTGGTTCCATTCCGCTGCAGTCCAGTTTCCTCGTGCGCGGCAAAACTCCAAACGGAGGCGTCGATGGGTGGGCGTCAAGGGCAGCACACGTAATGGGCGCCGCGATACCAACTGTCCTTCAGCCAGGCGCCTTCGTATGGTTCGAGAAGACATAGAGGCCCCTAGTGAAGGTGCTACCTGTGCCTGGATGGCGGCCGATGAAGCATTTGGCTGTACGCGTGCATTTCTTACGATGTGGCGGTCTTCTCGACGACTGGTCTGTCGAGGGCGTCCTGAGCCTGGTCTTCGTGTACATGACATCTCTCGGGTCCACTGGTCCCAATACCTCCTCACAACACAATCAGAGCGGCCTAATTGACGAGCTACTCGCCTAGCTGACCACCCAGCTTCCATCATCCCGACGATTCTCCCCCTCTGAAACTGCGACAACTGCTTATATTGTCTTCGAACACGGCGTAATGGCATGTCTATCTCAGCTCTTCCTTTGTAAATGATTCAGCACACTCAAACAAGCTTTGGTTACCTGTTTTATACTCCACATAGTACGATGTTCAACGCCCTCTACCGGCTATACGTAATGCGCAATCAAGCTGCATTTCTAATCATTTGCATATCTCCCCGACATGTACCTTCATTGCAAGTTTCGTTACGATCCCGCAATTATTTCTTGGTGCGCTAATTTTTTTGTCCATGAGTGTACTTTTTAATTAATTAAAGTAGCTTGATTTGATCTCAAATACAACGAATATCGACAAGCAATGCTAGGTAAATCTGCAGACTATCCTACCGTCATATTTTAAAACTCTCTGTATACTACAGTAAAGGCTGGATACATCATGTTAAAATATTTCATAGAACTAAGCTGTGGTAAAAAATTTGTCGATACCTAAGAATTTCCATAATGAGTCCAACGATACAGTAGTATTATCTTACCGAAACCTCATAACCAAACAATACTAATAGAGTGCCAGGTACGGTCGTCTTTTCTAATACAAAGGCCAAACAGGTCGGAGCCTTAGCCTTATGGGTTTTTGGGATTCAGGTGCCGGACTGTTGCAGCACTGATCCCACATTAAATAAGATGCAGTCTTATAAAAACTAAATTTATTAAAACTTAACAAAACAACGTATTAAGTAACTCGTTAACACAACGTGACAAGAATAATTCCTCCTGGCTTACACATCGGTGCATATGCACCGCACGGCAATCATGATTGCGTACCGGTGCACAGTAGGTTACAATCAGGCGTAATCCTCCCTTGTCTGCACGCTCGCTCTCGCTTTTATGGGAAAGGTCGGTAGAAGGTGAACAGGCGAGTTTGCAGATTTGCATATTCTCCTTCCGCTTCTTCACGCCCAGGTGTTCTTCTTCGGCAGCGTTTTCTACTTCAGCGTTTCGGCTTCGTGGTAGCGTTTTCTACGACACAGGTTGAAGAACCTCGCTCTACCATGTGGCATTGTGGAGAACTAGAGCGAATTCAAAGAATACAAGGTGAAAGCTATTTAGCCGACCGTATTTTCCTTACTGCTTGGTTTCGAACAACGGACACAACGGTAAGGGAAGGGAATTCTATGGTCTTGGCCACGAGGAAATTTTCTATACAAAAGTATATATCGAGGTTTTAGACAATTTTGTTTCTTTCGTCATGGCGCCAACACTTAGTGAGAGCCCATATTCGTTTCGGTAACCGTAATTCTCTTGTTCCTAAGTCGGAAGCAGCAGGAATATTTTTATGATATAAGTAACCAAGAATTTACGATTTTATCAGAGGCCTGATCTGAACAGGATTAAGCACATTCCGAATAAATTAAAGCTAGGCTTCCGGAGGCTCAGAGCTAAACCACAAACACTAACATCAATGAATGAACTTGTGAACGCCCTTTTGAAATAATGGACATAAATTTCTGCTGTCATGACTCGAAATTTAGCGAATAATCTTCCCACGAGAGATTAGAATGCCGCAGAAGTTAAATATGAACCTATGCGCCGGTTAATTTCTACCTGTTTAAAAAATTTGACAATTATTGTGTAGGAATACTTTCAATCGCGTAGTGGGAATGACAATACATGTTTAAACCTCGTCATTGTTATAGACGAGAACTAACTGGATCTGCAATTTTTGTCCACCTAAAATCACGATCTAACTCTTAAACTATGTGCATAATATCAAAGTTTTGATATTCTTTTCAAGAAACATCAATCCAGGAATTCTCATCTACTTCTTTTAAAGTATTCATACATTTTTTTAAGCAACCTGTACTCTCAAAATATCAGTTTTTAATTTCTTAAATAATTAATTTCCCTGATTAAAGATTAATCCTCTACCTTAATTAAATTTTAACTCTTTATCTTTCTAATTAATACCTTATCTTAAATATATCTACCTAAAGCCTGATCCTTAATATTTCTCTTAAGCAAAATCCTCTATTTTATAATTAAAGCTTAACCCAATACCTTTCGAATTTCATTTAAAGTTATTTAAAGTGTCTTTCTACGTAGTAGACCCGAGTAACCAATATGATAATATAACTTGACAGTGATTAAATAATAGTGATTAAAATTTATCCTAAACAATAGAGCTTTCTTAAAATCAATTTTTCTGCACTTCCTTTTTACCAAGACATCGTACATCAAAAATTTATATTGGACATGCAGCTAGGGCATGTAGACATGTTTTATGTATGTTCGTAAGATGAAATGATAAGGCTCACAATTGTAGTAACAGCGCCTGATTTTTTATAAATCATATGTCCCCACGTAGCCGTACGGGAAGTCAAAATTCAAATAGTTTCAAATTATTTTCTTTCCGCTTAAGCAACTATATTATTTCTCAGATATGAACTAATTTTACAAGACCACTAGAATGCTTTTTACAGCTGTAAGAGAAAGCAATCATCAAGGAAAACCTTTTTAAAAATCGAATTATTTTCATCTTTTAACATTTCCAATACAGGGCAATATCAAAATAATGAAAACATCGCTGAAAAAGGCATGGGAACTGTGGAGTATGCAAATCAAGACGACGACGTCATCGGTGAGCAGAGGTATGCGTTCTATTGTCAGCTATCACACGCAGTAGTAATACAGGCGTTGTAGGATAAGCTGTCATGGAATCAACGGACAAAATGTCGTATCCAGTTGACTTGCTGAAAAGTATGGCAATTCGTGCAGGCCTCGTGGGTCCTTCTGCATTAAAAACGGTAGAAAAAGTCAGCATGTTACGGGGCACGGAATCAAAAATTATGACACGGTACCGAAATGAGCAAAGTGTTGCCTCTATTCGCAAAAGGTGTGGAAGTCACACAAAAGTGTCAAGGCGGAACTTGGAACTGATTGTACTACAAAAACCTAAGACTACAGTACAGAAAATAACCGCAGCGTTGAATACGTGTCATAATAATCCTGTTTGAGGAAAAACAATTCGTCTGGAGATACATAAATCTGGCATTTAAGGTCGCGCTGCAATACAGAAGCTACTCAGTACTGACACCAGTAAAAAAGTATCATACGGTGCCCCAACACATAAAAGCTGAAGTTCAAATCACTAGAAAGGTGTCAACTGGTCGGATGAATCGATCTTGACATTGTTTCTTACCAATGCAGAGAACAAGTTTGGCCAATGTCTTCCAAATCATACCATTCCGACTGCCATGTGTCTGCTGTCAAACATGGCAGTGGTTCTTTATCGCTTTGAGGGCCCTATCCTAGGGCCTTCATACCCTAGAGCCTTAATTTTTCTTCAGCGGCCTAGACACCAGACGTCAACGGAACCATGCTGGCAGACAACATCCACCATATGATACAGGTGATATTACCTAACGACCGTATGTGTTTCCAAATGAATTCATGCTATTTTATAAGCCGAAGGTGGACCAACAGTTTATTAATGAAAATTTTTGTTGAAACAGTGTTTCCATTATTTTGATATGTATATCGTGAATTATTTAAATATTAAAGTACATTCATACACAGAAAATATTGGATACCGGGAGTTTCGATTCAAGGCCAATGTTCTAATTATTTCTATAGTATTTGTGTGATGTAAAGAAAGCGCATCTGAATACCCTCTTTTCAAGACAATTTTTATGCTTTAAAATAACTGATCTTACGAAATACATTTTAATGAAGAATACTTTGGGCAAGACACATATGTATCGATCATGATATAAATTTATACGCAATTTCCCTACTGTTTGTATGACAATAAAGGTGACAAGTTGTATAAAATTCTTAGGATACACAAGATTAAATTTTTACGATAGCATAAAATTTTTTCAGCCAAGAAAAATCTTTGCAATACTTTTTATTTTTCCATTACAGTTTCTTAAATAAAATTCAACATACTTTTTTTATTCAAATATCCAGTGACTATTTATACAAAAAATATGTTGCTAAAGAACTCCGAGTGGAAAGCTATACCTAAATTATCAGCATGGGGAAAAAAATGAACCGTCATACGTGTTTTCCCCAAAATATTTTCGCTACAATTTGAGCTAATAAAACCTCTAAACTGGAATGAAATTGAAATGTTGAGGATGTTTTTCACTGGGGAATATTATGTTCATAAATACATGTAAACATTTATTTTAAGAGTTCTATTGGGTTTATTATTAGGGTTTTTATTTTATTTTCACTCAGAATAATTTGGTGGAACTCTTACTTATTTCAGTATAAAAACTCGATGCTAGGAAAGAAAAAGTGGAGGGAAAAATAGATTTAGCTGCTCAAAGAGGAATTCACTATGAATAGCTTCGCCCAAACAGAATGTGACACCAAAAAACACTTTTAAATAGAAACATACAAATGTTAACAAAATGTAACAATAAATTGAGAATAATGACTCTTTACTGACATGACAAATTTATATATTTTTTAAAATTTCATTATTACAAGAATAGAGATAATTCGAATTTCAAAACCTTAAGGCAGAAAATGCAAATAATCCATAAAGCAACACGTGCTAATGTGAAAAATTATGTGGTATGTGAAGAGAAAGTTGTTGCTTCTAACTACACGATAACTATAAAGATGGGGAATTTCCAAGCAAGAAAACATAATATAGACAAGAAGAGGTTAAACTAAAGGAGAGCAACTACCCTGGAAATAGAAGATATAGAAAATGATGAACTAAAAGACCTAGAAAATAAAATCAGCTTGAGAAAAAAATTAAAAAGCAATAAAAAAAAGAACGGTAAAAAAAATTATATATAATATAAAACGGAATAAAATTTAAAAGGAAATAAAATAAAATTTATATATACCTTAAAATTTCATTATTACAAGAATAGAGATACTTTAAATTTTAAAAACTTAAGGCAGAAAATTTTCTCAGAAGCCGTAAAGCAACAACGTGCTAAAATGAAAAACGACGCTGTATGCGAAGAGAAAATTATTGCTTATAACAACACGACGACTGTAAAGATGGGGTAGGGGATTGCCAAACAAGAAAACATAATATAAACAAGAAGAGGCTAAACCGTATGAGAACTACCCTGGAAATAGAGGAGATAGAAAATGACGAACTAAAAGACCTAGAAAATAAAATAAGCATGAGAAAAAAATCAAAAATCAATAAAACAAAAAGAACTGTAAAAAAATAAATGATATATAGTATAAAACAGAATAACATTTAAAAGGAAATAAAGATAAAATGAATGAGGAAATTCAAAGCTGATGGAATGAGCTAAACTCTTGTCATTCCGTGTGTGTTAAACCGCTGTTGATTTTGTAAATAATAAACTTTCTTAATTGCCATATTGAGAACTAATAAACTTATTAAACATGCACCTTTGAAAAATCTGAAATGATGACTACAAGAATGAAAGTAATAAAATACTTGGGCATTAACTTGGGACCGTAAAACATATGATGCTTTATGGCTCTTGGTGAAAGCAGCTGTTTTGAATCTCTGAAATTTAAACAGTGAACTTATTAACTGCTTTTACCTCATTTTTGTTTAAAGTTATTTTAAATTTTAACGCAGGATTACGTTCCTCTATAACGGTCCTGCGGAAAGGAAAATTTCAGATGCTAAAACTGTCCGTCCATTTGTCCTCGCGAGTTATAAATTTGGCACCGTGACAAACGCAGTCTATCGCTCGGACAAGTTAAACAGAAAAGTACCAAAATGCGTCAAAATTTTGACACACATATATGTATATATACATACCAATGGCGGTTCCAGAGGGGGGGGGGCAGTAGGGGCAATTGCCCCTCCCAAAAACGCACTGCGTATTGTTTTTTCATAGCCTAAAATTATATAATCCTAGACCTAATACTAAAAGAGTTTAAATTTAAAATGAGGCGATGCTTATTTCTTATATATATAACCTTAAGAGCCGACGTTGCCCCCCCCCTAAAAAAATAAAACCTGTGGACTGGAGCCGCCCCTGATACATACCTACATATATATATATATATATATATATATATATATATATATATATATATATATATATATATATATATATATATATATATATATATATATATATACATATATACATATATATATACATATATATATATATATATATATATATATATATATATATATATATATATATATATATATATATATATATATATACATATATATATATATATATATATATATATATATATATATATATATATATATACATATATATATATATATATATATCTATATATATATATATATATATATATATATATATATATATATATATATATATATATATACATATAGATAGATAGATAGATAGATAGATACATATATGCATACAAAACCGGTAAGTAACGATAAGTAATCCTACGTTAATAACTCGCAGTAGTTTCGTTAGAAGAGACTACCTGAAATTTTTTATTGTGTTTCACGTGTTATGTTCTTTTGCTTTTTATAAGGTCTCGAGGCGGCCTTGCGGTAACATGTTTGTTTTCGATGCTGAGGGTGCTCGGATCGAATCCTCCCAAGATCGATCCATCTGTTCGTCTGAGGTGTCAACTAGCTAAAGACTGACTCCGACCCTTGTAGTGCTATTCAAACCGGAGCCGCACACTTCCAGCCCGAACCCTATATGGACCTGATCTCGAATAACACTCCAGCCAGGGGGTGTAAGAAACAACACTTTTTATGTTCATCTACAGAAATTGGTAAGGGAAGGAGCTTTATCGTAATCAAATGCTGAATTCTATTCAGAAATTTTCAAAGTAGTGACTATTGAAGCTTAATGGAAAAATTAAATAAATTATTTCATTATTTTATGATTTTTTTAAATTTAATAAAATGGTGAAAATATGATGCGATGAGATAATTATTAGAATATTTTAACACAATTAAATGAGTTCTCTCCTTGTTAGACTACTGGCTACTGCGCTAATAAGGCATTTATTACGCAAGGCAAGATTTACGCATGCATTCATTTTTAAACGTTAACGCAGTAATTTCCAACAGGTGTGCTACGCCACTTTAGGGCGAGGTGAAATCAGCAAGGGGTGCCGCAATTTTATTTTTATTTTTTCTTTGGGGATAAATAAAATATATTTGTAGGGCCCACTTTAAATAAATATTAAGCTGAATTAATTACTCTCACTTCCGATAGATTGTGACACAGATCGATGCCCTCGTTCCTGAGGATAGATTAGCTACCCGCACACCCACAACTGTTAGGCTAGCTATCAAATATTTGTACCCTCACAGGTCTATCTATATATATAAAACAGTTCCGCAACTGAATAACTCACTGACTGACTGACAGACTGACTGACATACAACGCACAGACAAAACCCCTGGACCTAAAGGGCTGAAATTTTGCATGGCGATTCTTCTTATAGTGTAGGGGTGCACTAAGAAAGATTTTTGAATAATTCTCCTTAGATATTTTAAATTAAATTTTTAATCTGTTTTAGTAACTTTTTTAAGTTTGCATTTGAAACAATAATTTGATGGTTATAAAATTTATATCACGAGAAAGATCATTAAAATTCCTTTAAAATGAAATCTTTTTCGAATCTTTATCTCCATTTTCTGATTTTCGGGGAATTTTTAAAGATTAATTTTTAGAATTTAATTTATTAAATGCTGATCACGGGATTTCTTTCTCTGGTACTTTAAATTAATTTATCATCACGTGCACAATAACAAAATAGACAAAAAAATATTTTTCTTGCTAATGCGGCAGACAATTGGACATGATCTACAAAAATATTAAAATACAGTAGAAGATATGTTCCTCAAACTGTACTATATTAACTGTACAGTTCTACACTATAGTTGTTTCTTTAGTTTGTTTTATTAGATTTCATTTCAATATTTTCTTCTACATTATTTTGTCTGTAAAAATATCCGTTACGATTTTTTAAAAATATATATATATATATATTTTTTTTACATCAATTGCATACATTGATCGTTGTATTTATTATAAATATATTTTTATATATTTTTGGCATTAATTGCATACATTGACTATTGTATTTAATTTAAATGTACTCCGTAGCAAAGTACGGGTTTTCAGCTAGTCATGAATAAAACAAAACTCTTTTTAGCGATTTCTATTGTAGTCCTCTACTGTAATACTATATTATATGCCCTGGCTATTTTTGAAACTAAATGAATATATCCTATTCCAGTGTCTGTGACTTATATCTTTAAAAAACTAATAGAATCAGTAAAGGATTAAGTATTTATTCGAAGTTGAATTTAACATGTTCCTAAAATATATTCCAATTTACCGTATTTTTATAATTAAATTTTGGGGTGCGTCTTATGGTCCGAAGTAAACATTGAAATAAAATGAATATAATATATTATATATATATTTCTTATATATCTGTGCTCAGATGGCAAAATGTTACAAAAAACTTTTCTTAAAAAAATTGAGTTTTCTACATTTCGGATTCTCGTTCGCCGGTATTTTCAATTTACTGTAAATACTGTATGTAATAGCCAACTACAGATGGTCGTTTGCACTTTATGGAAATGATTTTGTAATTTGTTTTCGGCGTTTGCATTTTGAGATAAAAATTTGGCAACTTCAGATTAATCGTAATTTTGCTTTGATTGGAATGTAAAATAAGAGATTTATTTTGAACATGGCTCCTAAAATTAATAGATGGCTCGAAAGTTACGTAACTGCACTTTCCGGAGAGAAATATTCTTATCAAGAAATTATAAAGCGGTGTAAAAATCGCGGTTATGGCATTTCAAAAATAGGTATTTATAATATATTAAATTTGAAAGAAAAAAAAGTCTAACTGAAAGTAAAAATGAAAACATGACAACTAAACCTCATCCTAAGACTGTTCGAACGC
>OU015496.1:104492670-104617670 GCA_907164885.2 Dolomedes plantarius
AATGTTCTACATTGATATGAATATTATAGACGGGTTTTGTTTTATGAGACAGCCATTTTGAAACCTAAAATACGATACATTTAACCAGCGTCTTTATGTCCTTAAACTAACTTCGCCTGATTAATGTCAAATTTGATACACACATCATATTTTAAAGATAGTATCTTTATATCTCCAGTTACATAATGCTGTGATACTGGAGCGGTAATTTTGACTTCTACAGCTGCATAACAATGCGATAATCTTATTAATGTTATCACCCTAACTTATTTTTAATAAAATACTTTTTTTCTTTTGAAAGTCCCCTTCCATGCCATGCGTTGTTGTTTTACATTCTTCTGATTTTTTTTTCTTATAAATGGAAAAATGAATTTTCTATTCAGTAACTGAGCGCATAATCATCAAATCAACAAATTACCACCTAGCAATTTGGAAACCGCGTGTAGCCAAAAAATGACCGTAGCGCTCTAAACCAACCAACCAATTTAGAAACGAAAAAAAAATATTCAGGTAGTCTCTTCTAACGAAACTACCGCGGTTTATTAACGTACGATTATTCATCGTTGTCTACCTCTTTTGCATGTATATATGTTTGTATATGTTATGTATACATGTACCTATATATATATATATATATGTGTGTGTGTGTGTGTGTGTGTGTGTGTGTGTGCCAAAATTTTGCAGCATTTTGGTACTTTTCCATTTAAATGTTTACTGCTTGCCCAAGCGATACAGACTGGGTTTGGTGCGCAACCAAAATTATCTCGCGACGACGGACGGTTTTAGAGTCTGAAATTTTTCTTTCCGGAGGATCGTTATGGAGGAACGTAATCCTACGTTAAAAGACCTGAGGTAGCCTAGTGGCAGTGCGTCGGCTTTCGATGTTGAGGATCCTCAGATTGAGTCTCGACAAGCACCATTAAGTACTTCCGTGTCTAGGTTGGATATGGAGATGTTTAATACGTAGTTCTGAAATTCCCTTTATGAGGTAAGAGAGGGTACGATCCCCCAGGATGCCTCCCCAGGGTGTGCTCGGTCAAAATTGAGGTGGCACTTGGCTAAATCTGACTCCGACCTTTATGGTGAAGTTATAAACTAGAGCCGCACCAATCATCCTGCTAGCCTATATGGACCTGGTTTGGACTTGGTAACAACAACAACAGAAACGAAAAACTTTAAATCAGATGCCCTTACCTACACAAAAAAATTCTCAGAGAACAAATCTCCATACTCCGTAGTATAGGGTAATCAAAAGCAGGAGATTTATATCACAAGAGTTTGCGAATAATGGATGAATAGTGCGCGATTTGGTCGGCCTGTACTTCAAACTTTTAACTCTATCCGAATTGCACTGACAAAGAAGAAGGATGATAAAATGTATGGAACAACGTCTTCGTAGAAGGGGTCACTAATACAAATATAATATACAGCAAGGCTACTAAGTATGCGGGAGATGTATATACGTATTTAGCATTAGAGACAAGGCTACTGGGGTACGATGGAGGGGTATAAATGTGCATAAGAGGTCGGAATTTAATTGGGGCATACGCGCAAGATTGAGCCGGAATGCCAAAAAGGGAACCTCCAAGGATACTTTTCAAAGGTATGATATTAATAGTCAAATGTTGTGACATCAACAACCTCACGCTACAGTTTAGTTTTCTCATAACCTTTTTATTTCTGTCATTATTGGTTTTTGTAAATCTGTTACTACACTTCTAATTTTGGTCATTTTATATGAAGTTAGGCTGTTACATACTGTCTAAAGATTTGTCGGTTTCAATTTTAGCGGAAATAGAACTGAAATTTCGGAATCTAATTGATCCCTCTGGGCCGGTATCTGGTCCAACATTTCTCCGTTTCGTTCTAAAGAAGCAGTTTAGTTCTGCCGTAGTTCTGCAACATTTCAGCAATGTTGTTTGAACGAAAGCCGTCACTGATCATTTGAGAAGGTTTTATGCACCTTTCTAGATGTTATGTGTTTTCGTACGCTGGGTGAAATCAACGTGTAAGGCTTTAATTTTGTTCTCAGAAAATAAAGTTCTGATTTCAGGGTCAATCATTTATGTTTATAGGTGTTTCGACAACTCAAGTTATTATGGGTAAGGAATGGACAGGAAAATATCCTACAAAGTAATTGACTAAAAGGTCCCCATTACTTACGGGATATGGTATTCAGTACCAAATTTTAGACGCCCTGTAGATACTATTAGGAAATTTCTTGCGGTAAACTTAGATAATTTATAAATTCAGAATGTTTCCTTCTACTGCACGAGGAAGAAACTTTAATAAGAAATATGAACGCGAGTAAATTATTGTATAGTTTCTAAAAGAAGCCAAAAACATATAAGATGCTCAAGAGATGGAATTAAATGTATCCTTTATAGAAAATGTAAAAAAAAAACTTATTTACATATATTTGGTAAAAAAGTAAAACATAAAAGAAAATAAATTGAGAAGTGAGAAACCTATCATAGATTATTTGCACCGGAGTTTGAAACCGGCATATCCGAACTGCTTTATGTTAACTCCTATCTTTTTCCTCCATTACCATATCACCCACCTTAAAGTCATTATCTTCCCTTGATCTAATTGAGCCAAGTTACGGAAGTTTAAATAATTGAATAAAGATTAACACAGCATATATTTTTCTTCCTGTCACTCTTATTTCTCTTCATGCAGATTTAACTATGGGATCCCTTTATTCAGCTCTTGATCTCTTAAACAGAGTCGCATTCATTAAAGTTTAGCACTTCTTTGAGAAGTAACACATAATGCTGGTTTATTAATATTTAAGATAGTGTTCTACAGAAATTAATAGTGTTATAAATCTTATGTTCTTTAATCAATTCTACCCCTCTAATAAGAAATGTTCTTTCTAATATGAGAGTATTTTATTAAAACTATTAACACTTCAACACAGCGACATTTTTTTCCGATTTGCTTTATAGTGAAAACTTTGTCTCAATTAATTGTTAAGTGTAAAGTAAATCCCTTAAAATTGTTAAATATAAAGTAGATCCTTTTATTCAGCTCTTGAGATTTAATCAGAGTCGCATTCATGAAAGTTAAACACTTCTTTGATAAGAATCGCATAATACTGGTTTATTAATATTTGAGATAAATATCTACAGAAATTAAGATTGTTAGAAATCTCATGTACTTTAATAACTTCTACCCCTTTAACAAGAAATTTTCTTCCCAGTATGAGAGTACTTTAGTAAAAATATTTACACTTCACCACTGCGATAATTTTTTACCCATTTCCTATATAGTTAAAACTTTTTCTCAAATAACTGTTAAGTGTAAAGTAAATCTCTTAAAATTGTTAAATATAAAGTAAATTCCTTTATTCAGCTCTTTAGCTTTAAAAAGAGTCGCATTAATTAAAGTTTAGCCCTTCTTTGATAAGTATCGCATAATGCTGGTTTATTAATATTTGAGATAGTGTTCTACAGAAATAAATATTGTTAGAAATCTCATGTACATAATTAATTCTACCCCTCAAATAAGAAATTTTCTAATTTGAGAGTACTTTAATTAAACTACTTACACTCCACCAATGATATATTTTTTCCAGTTTGTTTTATAATCAAAACTTTGTCTAAATTAATTGTTAAGTGTAAAGTAAATGTCTTAAAATTGTTAAATATAAAGTAGATTTCTTTATTCAGCTCTTGAGCAATAAACATAGTCACATTCATTAAAGTTTAGCACTTCTTTGATAAGAAACGCATAATAATGGCTTATTAATATTTGAGATGGTGTTCTACAGAAGTTAATATTGTTAGAAATCCCATGTACTTAAATTAATTCTACCCCTCGAATAAGAAATGTTCTTTCTAACATGAGAGTACTTCAATAAAACTATTTACACTTCACCACTGAGATAATTTTTTTTCCCGATTTCCTTTATAGTTAAAACCTTATCTCAATGAATTGTTATGTAAAGCCCTTAAAATTGTTAAATATAAAGTAGATCCCTTTATTCAGCTCTTGAGCTTTAAACAGTGTCGCATTCACTTAAGTTCAGTACTTCTTTAATAAGTAACGCATAATGCTAGTTCATTAATACTTGAGATAGTGTTTTACAGAAATTAATATTGTTAGTTAATCTCATGTACTTTAATTAATTCTACCTCGCTAATAAGAAATTTTCTTTCTAATGTGACGGTACTTCAATAAAACTATTTACACTTCACTGTAATTTTTTCCAATTCTCTTTATAGTTAAAACTTTGACTCAATGAGTTTTTAGGTATAAAGTAAATCCCTTAAAATTGTTAAATATAAAATAGATCACCTTTTTTTCAGCTCTTGAGCTTTAAGCAGAGTCGCATTCATTACAGTTTAACACTTCTTTGATAATAAATGCATAATACTGGTTTATTAATATTTGAGTTAAAGATCTACAGAAATTAATATTGTTAGAAATCTCATGTACTTTGATTAATTCTACCCTCGAATAAGAAATTTTCTTTCTAATATGAGAGTACTTTAATAAATCTACTTACATTTCCCCACTGAGATAAATTTCCCACTTTGCTTTATAGTTAAATTTGCTTTATAGTTTTACTTTGTCTCAATAAATTGTTAAGTATAAAGTAAATCCCTTAGAATTGTTAAGTATAAAATGGATCCCTTTATTTTGCTCTTGAACTTTAAACAGAGTCGCATTCATTGAAATTCAGCACTTCTTTGATAAGTATCCCATAATGCTGGTTTTTTAATATATGAGATTGTGTTCTACAGAAATTAATATTGTTATAAATCTCACATACTTTAATTAATTCTAATTCTCTAACAAGAAATTTTCTTTCTAATATGAGAGTACTTCTATAAAACTATTTACACTTTACCACAGCGATATTTTTTTCCGATTTGCTTTATATTTAAAACTTTGTCTCGAAGAATTGTTAAGTATAAAGTAAATCGCTGTTATATACAGTGATTTCCGCTTATAAGAATCATGTTTGTTACTACTGTTTTTGATTCTTATAAGCGGTTGATTCTTATAACCGAAATTTAGGTTTTGGACATGAACACACACACCTATATATACATAATTTACTATAAAATACTCTTTAATTTACGTTAATTATCGTTTATTAAAATTATTTTTATAATTTTAAAAATACAACTTAATTTCTAGCCCTATAAGTAGATACACATAATTATAGTAAGAGAAGAAAAAATCCAATATTTGTTACAACATACCTGCTTAACAGTTTAACATTTCAACTACAGGAAGGGTGCAAGAAAAAGTTTTCTATGGTAGTTTGACGGAATGAAGTTTTCAGGAGGCTGTTTATACCTCTTTCAATACCAATAGTCTCAGACCAAGATTCACCTTCTAGCTTGCGTTTCATGGTTTGATAACGTGCTGAATCTACTAATGTCATGTTTGCCTAAGTGATAGTGGACACTTCGCCGCAGATTTATGTGTTTCAGGGTTCAGGAAGCCGCAACCAGGATGTGGGAGGTGGGAAAAAGAGTCCATGTCTTTGTCAGTGGAGAAAAGTGAAATCGGATCCGCACGGTTAGGATGCCCCTGGGTCAAGCTAATAGGACAGTGTTTAGCTAAAGCGTTTAAGGGGAAACTATTATGTTATGTCTAACAAAGAAAGGTATGCATTTTACGACTGTATTCCATCCCATCTTATCACTCTTTCTTTTAAAAAGAATAAAGTAAGAACTTCGTACCCTTTGAGGGTTTATGTGGCTTTTTTGGAAAAATGAAAGGAAAGCGAAGCGTGTAAAGTGATTCTTAAAACCGGTGGATTGATTCTTTAAAGCGAAAATTTTAACATGGAAATAATACATTTTTTTTTTGTTTTTGCGATATTGATTCTTATAAGCGGTTGATTCTTATAACCACTGATCACTACAAGCGGTGGTTACTGTATTTTCAAATGTCTGGTAATGTCTCCCGGCTTAGAGATAGACCTCCCGTTGACCATATGTTAGTAGACTTCTACGTTTCACAGGGATTACACATATTTTTGTTGTGACACCGTATCAAGCACATTATCAGATCATGATTAAAAACGATGATGCACAGCCTTCATTTCAACCTTTCACAACCGCATTATTTTATCACCGATAACTTTGTATTTTTCAGGAGCACAACTGCGTCATTAATTCTCTTAGGTAGTCTTTGCGGTCATGGTATGAAAATCGTTGGTAATGACCAAGTGAATCTTCGTCATTACCAAGGTCTAATAGTTGGCATGACCAAGAGAATATTTATCATGTAGTGTAAGAGCATTACAACTTTGTATGCTCATGCCATGCATATAAAGACGATACACATTTCCCTTCCACAGCTAGTATGTCGAGATACATGTATCAAAAAACCAGTAGATATATTTTTGATGTGGTAATACATGTTCAAAATGCCAAAGAATAATTTTACCTATGCGTACACACATTTTTAATATCCTAGTTAAGATACACTATGGGCAGTATTATTTTTTTCGCATGAACTTATCTTCAATACCATGGTTTCTGTCAAGGACAAGCAAAATATTCAAACTACAAGCGCGGAAGATTTGAATCATTAACCACCTTTCCACTGATAGTTTGTCTGGTATTTTTTGTCAAAAAACATTCAGAAATAGTTTTAATATAATCTTGTGGCAAAGATGTCAAAGAATGATTTGATCATTGCGAATGCTTTTCTTCCCGTTTCCAAATTCAGATTATAACATGGTAGTGCTTCCTTGTCATGGTGTTAGGGCCTGTTCACATAGAATCCGTCAGCGTCAACGTTACTCGTATTAAGATATATTTAACCAATTACAAACCTTCAAACGATTAGCCACGAAATTGTTATGGTCTGTGATAGGTTAAAATATGTCAATACGCATAACGCTGACGCTGACAGATTCTATGTGAACAGGCCCTTACTCTTCTTGAATACGATGGTTAGAGTTCACGATAATCCCAGTATTAATTTTTTTTTTCTTTTTACCAATGCGGAGGCAGTTGTCATAAAGACATTCGCCTATAATAACCGCAGTTTCGCTGGCCGTTTTATTATGGGGGCACCATATAGGCGGACCAGCATTACCCCTTATGAAGGGACGACATAAACGGAGGCATTTTAGTGGCGCGACGCCGGCATTCGATACAAGCACCCTCAGCACCGAAAGCCAGCGCGCTGTACCGCAAGGCCGCCACAGTCCCTATACGAATTTAAAACACACATGATTTGAATTTTTAGTTACTTTTACTCTGTTAGTTTGTAGGGAAATTTTCATCGAATAACCTTCAAAAATACTTCAAACTAATATAGAGTTAAAGATATCGAAGAAAGGTTTGATTTATATATACGAATATTTTTTATAAATGATACGTATGAGAAAATATAAATGTCTTTTTTATAAATGATGCGCATTAGAAAAATATAAATGTCTAATGCAGGGGTGGGCAAATGGTGACCCACATGCGGCCCGCTACAGATTTTTTTGTGGCGCACCACGACACCCAAAAAATCCGGACAGCCAGAAAAACTGCCAAAGACAGCCAAAAACTCCAAGACAGCCAGAAAAACTGCCAATATTTTATTTTATTTATATTTATAGATTTTTATGATACAATTTATACCTTTTATGAAATGCAAAGTTAACTAATAGATGCAATAATTTTAAAAGGTGTGGCCCTCCGCTAACCTCCACTTACACAAAGTGCCCCCCCCCCCAGGCCAAAACATTTGCCCTCCCCTGGTCTAATGAAAGGTTTGATTTACATATATGTATCTTTCTTAAATCTCTATTCAAAGAGTGTGGCTCTGTGTCTATTATAATATTTGCATTTAAGGCAAAATCTTATGACTCGATAGACAGTCCTGATCGCGTATAATCCAAAATTTCCCGCTAAAACTTGACGTCAGTACTCTTTGAGGGGCAGGAGAAAAATATAAATGTCTAATGAAAGGTTTAATCTATATATACGTATCTATTTTTTTTCAGTACGGCAGTGACACACTGTAAGAACATTCAACCATACCTACCCTTAATTTCTTGGCTACTTAATTATGGCAGCATTTCTCCCTATTTGGATGCATCGCTGGAACATACATGCTTAACGGGAATTAGAATCCGCCTACTTAGAATGCTGAATAGTCTAACAAGCACAGATGTAGCTTGTAAGACTGAGCGACATTCAAAGTGTGCGGCTGTGTGTCTATTATACTATTTGCATTTATGGCAAAATCTTATGACTCGACATGCAGTCCTGATCGCGTATAATCCAAAATTTCCCGCTTAAACTTGACGTCAGCAGTCTTCGAGGGGAAAGAGGAAAATAAAAATGTCTAAAAAAATCTTTTCACATCTTACAGGAGAGAAGAGATGGATTCCTAAAATCGCAAGAATTTAGAGCCTAACTCTAGTCTTAAATTGAATGATACTAAATTTTTCCATTAATGTTTCCAAAAGCTGATCGGTAATTTTTCAATAAACTAGCTGTCAATCTCGCATATTATAGCGTTTTTAAAAAGCATCTGTTTATAAATTATTCCTTCTAAACAATTTCGTTGGGAATACAGAATTTCAGGAATTACAGATATTACACAGAGATTATTCAGGTAACACGAATTCCCCTAAATACGTATCTCAGTGTAAATTAATTTCTGAAGCGAACTTTTAATTTCCACTCACACACAAATGAGCAACACTTTGAAAAAATTTTCAACGAAGAAATTGAATTTTAATTGTATATTTATTTTAATGAACTTTAATTTCATAAAATGGCGAGTACAATCCTAAAATTAAAAACCTAGTTAAATAATAATCACTTCTATGTCCTATCTGTAATAGTACGTTAGATCCCTGAAGTTCACTGTTAACACTATCAAGCAAAATACATCCATGCATCAACAAACAAGAAATAATATAAAAACGAAAACCCTACAGCTTAAATTTTCAATTATTAGCTTTTGTATGAAAATAAAATTATTACGGAGTAATTAATTTATGACTCTTCCTAGAACAGTCTTTATTCCTAAACACAAATTAACCACAATTATTTATACCCTGTTTTAGCGATTAGATTAATTTCTTCCATTCTTCCCCCTAAATTGCCATTATTAGCATTTTAGAAACATTCCTAATACTCATCTTCAAAATGAAATATTTAACATTTAAAGAGGAAAAGCAATAAATGAAGCGAAAATGCAAAACTCGCGGTATCGCAACCCAACAATATGCAACTGATTACAATGAAGCCTAAAAATGAATAATGAAACTTTGCTCATTTGCAACTTATTGAAATTTTATGACAAAGGAAAACGTGCTGCTTAATGATTTTTTTTTCACAGATACATATTCACTGTGCGAAAAACTAAAATTGTTACTTTTGAACTAATATAAATAAAGTTCACAAAACTTGAAAAAAAAATTAAGACTTTTCATTTTCAGAAGATAAATAAAAATTTTATTTGCCTTCATGTGAATTTTCATTCATGTGCAATAATTAATTTTCAACATATTTTTACGGACTGTTTTGACAGTAACTGTGGTTGGTATTTAAGTAAACAGAATACAAAAAATTGTTCAGAGAGAAAAATTATTTGCGACGTTACGGGGCTGTTTACGCTGGTGTGTACTTAAATGGTGTGCTAACGAATTTGTTTATTTATTTGAAATATTTCCATTTCTCTTTCTAACCTTTTTGTTCCTTCATATAATATGGATTTCTGGACACATATTAGTCAGTGTTGTTTTTGTCCAAAGCAGTACATTGTCCTAGTGACTATTGTTGGCTACTTTATTTGGGGAGCACCATATAGGTGAGCCAGTTACAGACAAGTACTGTACTTCGATTTGGGAAGGTTTTTGAAGCACTTCCTTTTGGTCTGCATACCTTGGATGTCAAGCCATCTGAAGGCTGTATGTAATTCTACGATTTGTAAGGGTTTTTGTCACAGTTTATGTTGCTTTGGGTGCCTTGAGAGCCAAGTATGTTGCAGACAAGTAATGTACTTCAAATTGTGAAGGATTTCGAACCGATTCCTGTTGCTCTAGATATCTTGGAAGCCAAGTATGTTGCAGACAAGTAATGTACTTCAAATTGGGAAGGATTTCGAACCGATTCCTGGTGCTCTAGATATCTTGGAAGCCAAGCGTGTTGCAGACAAATACTATACTTCGAACTGTGAAGGTTTCTGTAGTGGTTCCTGTTGCTCTGAGTACCTTGGAAACCAAGACCGTTGCAGAAAATGTACTGTACTACGAAGTGTAACAGATTTTGTGTTAGTTCTTGTCGCTCTGGAAGCCTTCGAAGTCATGGCTTTTGCAGACAAGGTGCGACTTATTCTAGATATTCTTACATCACAATCTGGGAAATTATGTAATTCATTCAGAACTCCTAATCGTAGCTTTACGCTGTTGGTACCATCTACATTTCATCATTTTATAAAATTATCAAAAGTTGGTTTTTTGACTCTAATAGAGCAGAAATAGCTTTAAACAGACTAGTTCTTTAAGAGTCCTATCTCCATAAATTTTGTCTAGAAATCCATAAATTCAGCGTCATAGCAGCGTCTGAAGCGAAATGAGCTATAGAGGGCGCTATGTGCGCATCTCAAGTGTTTTGAACTGATGTTCTATAGTCAGATTGATGTAACATAAACGAGCTGAACCACCGTTTTGAAGGTTGGCGAAACCTAATAATGTTCGCCGATGTAAATAGAAAATAAATGTTGTGTTTGTTCCAAGTGGCCTAGTGAAATGATTCTTGCAAACTTTGGTGCATCGGCCGGGAAATACCCTGGAATTGGAAAAAGTTGTTAATGAACTGTATTTGTCTGAAGAAAATGGAAGCCCAATTTAAATGAGTGAAGCACTTTCGTTTTCGGGGATTTTTAAGGTATGAGTTTTGTTTTATTTGCAGTCTTGGGTGTATTTAGATTATCGTTTGATTGTGAGGAATTGAATAAGTAATTTTAAATATTAAAATGTCCAATCACGAACGTTTGGAAATGTTGAAAAAGAAGCGATCTGTTGTGAGAACGCTAACGACTAAATTGGTAAACAAAATCGAAAGTATTTTAAATTCTGAATCTGAAATTGATATTGTTGAATTGCAGGAAAATTATGACCTTTTAATTGAAAAATCTGATAATTTGAAAAGTCTTGATAAAGAAATTGATTCATTAATTAATCTAGATTCGATTGAGGAAGAGGTCATTGCTAGCGAAGAATATAACGAAAAATGTTTAAAATGTTCAAAAAAAGTGGCGCGATTTTTAGAAGGAAAAAGAGTTACTAATATACAGAGATCGGAACAAAACGTAGATGTTCCAGGTCCTTCTCAAAATTATAGCAATAGTGTCCCGTCATTCATTCCTAAATCGGTGAAACTTCCAAAATTGACAATTGAAAAATTTTCTGGTGATCCAAAATGTTGGACAGAATTTTGGAATAGTTTTGAAAGCACGATTCATCAAAACGAATCACTTACTAATGTACAACGATTTTCGTACTTGAAATCATATTTAACTGGACCAGCGTATAACGTTGTATGCGGTTTAGAACTTACTAGTGAAAATTATGAGAATTGTGTAACAGCTCTTAAGGAAAGATATGGTAGAAAAAATGTATTAATTAATTCGTTTATGAGTAAAATTTTGAATTTAGAAGCTGTCAAATATTCATCGAATATTTGAGCTCTTCGTAGGCTGTATGATGAGTTACAAGTTTGTATTCGAAATTTGAATGCGATGAAAGTTACTTCTGGTTCTTATGGACATTTATTGATACCGATATTGTTAAAGTTGATGCCAGACGATTTAGTTTTGGAATTTAACAGGCAAAATAATTCTAAAAGTGATGTAAATGTTTCAGAATTAGTAGATTTTTTGAAAAGGGAAATCGAATGTAGAGAAACTTCGTCATTAATTTTGAATGAGAGAAAGGAAGTTTCGGTTTCGCGTAGTAATTATCAACTGAAATTTGAAAATAAAAGATTTGTAAAGAATACACCCACGACTGCTTCATTTAATGCTCAGATAAGTTCGATATGCATCTTCTGCTCAGGGTCTCATGATTCTTTAAAATGTAAAAGTTCGCCTAATGATAAAATAACAAAATTGAAATCTGATAATAGGTGTTTTTCTTGTTTTAAGAAATTTCATGTAAGTCGAAATTGCTTTAATAACAAACCTTGTGATAAATGTAAAGGTAGAAACCATCATGAATTGATTTGTTTGAAAAATAATAGTCGATATAGGGCAGGGCCCATAAGAAATAAAGACTGTCAAAATTTACAGGAAAATGAAAAAGATTTTCAAAATTTGGGATCAAATATTAATGAAGTACCAAATGTGAATGGGACAAATTCTAGTCAGGGAGTGATTTCTTCCGTTTCACAGTGCATTTCCAGTCCCAAGAACGTTATGTTTCAAACATGTACTGTTTTGGCGTCTTCTGATAGTAACGCCAAACTAACACGAATTCTGCTGGATAATGGGAGTCAAAGAAGTTTCGTGAATAGGGAATTAGCAAATGCTCTAAAATTAAAACCGATTAGATGTGAAACGCTCTCTGTTTATGCGTTTGGTGTTAAAAATGCTCCCAAAAAAGTGTACCCAGTAGTTCTAATTGAGTTGAGAAAGAGAAACGATTCGCATGTCAAAATAAAGTTTGAAGCTCTTGTTATAGACAAAATATCAACGGCGCCAATCTTTGCCCCTAATGTAAACATTCAGCACTTGATGGACAGGTGCGAATTGGAGATCGCTGACTCATACTTAGGAGACGATTTATTGAACATAGAAGTACTAATCGGAGCAGATGTGTTTTGGGATGTCGTGTATGCTCGAGAGAAGATTCCCATAAACAAAAACTTGAATGCTATTGATACTCTTTTTGGATGGGTTTTAACTGGATTTCTGTGTGAGGAAAACAGCAGATGTTCTCAGAATATAGCAGTAATGAACGTGAATATTATGAATGATTTAAGGATGTTCTGGGATTTAGATTCAATGGGTATTAGTTGTGAAAGTAATAAATTATCAGAAAAGGATAATGCTTTGATCAATCAGTTTGAGAGCGAATTGCAATTCAAAAACGGCAGATATGAGTCGAAATTAATATGGAAATCTAGTGCGGATGAAGTAGATAATAATTTGGAAGTAGCAAAAAGACGTTTTGAATTGTTGCGCAACCGTTTAAATAAAGACGCAATTATGTTCCAAGATTATAAGGAAATTATTGAGGATCAGCATAGAAAAGGTATCATTGAGGAGTGCTCAAATGAGGCTCAAAATTCTGAATATTACATGCCACATACATCTGTCATTAGGTCCGATAAAGAAACTTCACGCGTTCGAATAGTTTTTGATGCTTCTTCTAAAAAAGAAAACGCAAAATCTCTTAATGATTGTCTAGAATCCAAAGTCTAGAATCCAGATTGTCTAGAATTTGAACCCAAATGTTTTAGATGTAATACTTAAATTTCATCAGTATGAGATCGCATTCTGCGGCGATATAGAAAAGGCATTTTTAATGATAGGAATTGCTGAAGAAGACAGAAATTATTTGAAATTTCTTTGGTTTCAAAATGATGAGGACAAATCCTTCAAAATTATGCGGATGACACGCGTACCCTTTGGCGTGACCCTTAGTCCTTTTATTTTATCGGCTACGATAAAGTATCACATAAAGAAATACAAAAACGAAAAGCGGGATAGTTATGAAATGTTAAATTCGTCATTATATGTTGATGATTTATTTTATGGAGCAGATAATTTAGAAGATGCATACCGTTTGTCATCTGATGCGTTCAACATTTTAAAAGATGCAGGGATGAATTTGAAAAAACTAAAGTCTAATTCGAGAGAACTAAATGCATTATGGGTTAACAATGGAATTGCAGATAATTTAGATGATTCGCGTAGTTACCAAAAGGTGCTAGGTATGCTGTGGAATCCTGAAAATGACGTTCTTAAATTGGATACTACAGCTCTTGTAGAATCTTTAAACAATAAAAAAGACACTAAGAGAGGTGTGCTTCAAACTGTAGCCAAAATCTACGATCCTGTAGGCTTCATATCACCGTTCGTTGTCAGAGTAAAAATTCTGCTTCAAGAGATTTGGTTAAAAGGATTAGATTGGGATGATCAGCTTCCGAATGATCTTATATCAAAATGGACAAACTGGTGTTCGGAGATAATTAAACTGAATGACTTATCAATTGAGAGAAAATACTTCCATTGTAAGCAATTGGAAAGAAATGAAGTCACTTTGCATGTATTTTCCGATGCAAGTCCCAAAGCATACGGTGCAGTTGCGTTTGTTAGATACTTGAACAAGAAGAACAAATTTTGCACTAGCTTTGTTATGTCTAAAAGTAGAGTAGCCCCACTGAAACCTTTGCCTCTGCCTCGACTGGAGCTCATGGGCGCTGTCGTTGCAGCTCGAATGGCTGAGCACTTGAAACAGCTATTTCCTGATATGTGGTTTAAAATTAATCTTTGGACTGATTCATCGATAGTAATTCATTGGATAAAAGGCTTCTCTAAAGAATGGAAACCATTTGTGTGTAACCGTGTAGCCGAAATTCAGCTACTTACTGACCCAGACTGTTGGAAACACTGCCGCTCAAAGGACAATCCCGCGGACTTATTAACGCGAGGTTTAGATGCCTCCATGGTTTGCAGAAGTTTGTTATGGTGGCATGGACCAGAGTGGCTGCAGCTTCCTGCTGAAAGCTGGCCCACTCAGCAAGTGAGATCTGTAAATAAAGAAGAATTAGAGTGTCGTAGCGGTGTACGTATCAACGAATGCGTCGTTAAAGTCGTTGAGAAACCTATTGACGTATCAAGATATTCTAGCCTTTTACGAGTATTGAGAATCACTGCATGGATCAAACGTTTCATCTCGAGAGCTAAGAAATTACCCGTTGAAAATGGCCCCCTCACTGCTGCTGAACTTCAGAATGCTGAAGAATTTTGGATGCGGAATGAACAGAAAGAAATATATCATTCTGAAATTCGTGCATTACAGAAGAACCAAACGATTCAGGCAGAATCTAGTCTGTACAGTTTAGCTCCATTCCTTGATGATAAAGAGATGCTTAGGATTAAGGGGAGATTAGAAGAAAGTGAATACACTTTAGATGAAAAACACCCAATAATTCTCCCTCGAAGTTCTAAATTCACTGTTTTACTAATACAACGTGAGCATAATAAGACTTTACATAGTGGAGTTGCTGCAACCTTGTCGAAAATTAGGAGGAAGTACTGGATCCCCAAGGGCCGACAGCTGGTAAAGAAAATAATTGGAAAATGTCTTATTTGCCAGAAGTATGCAGTGAAACCAGCCAATCAGGTGAATGCTCAAATTCCACGGGACAGAATTGCTGAAACGCCACCCTTCAGTATTTCTGGTATCGATTTTGCTGGACCTGTCATGGTTAAAACTGGAAAAGAGGTAACAAAATCCTATATTACTCTATTTACTTGTGCTGTCACTAGGGCGGTACACCTCGAGTTGGTATCCGACATGACGACCAAGAAATTTATGTTAGCTTTTCGACGATTCGTATCCAGGAGAGGAAATTGTCGTATAGTGTACTCTGATAATGCAAAATCCTTCAAGAGTGCGAACAAGGATTTGATGTATTTCTTCAATATTATCAGAGATGAGGAATTCAAGAATTTCATATCATCAGAGGGAATTACTTGGAAATTTATAGTTGAACGTGCCCCATGGTGGGGAGGATTTTACGAGCGTCTGATAAGAAGCATTAAAGAGCCTCTCAAGAAAATCCTTGGACGAGCGCTGTTAACATTTGAAGAACTTTCGACTGTTCTGACGGAGATAGAGGTTGTGCTGAACCAAAGACCTCTCACCTACGTTTATAACGATTCTTGCGAACCTGAGCCTCTTACTCCATTTCATTTTCTCCATTTTGGACGTAAGAACATAGAATACCCCTGTAATTTTGCTGAGTTAGTGCAAAAAACTTCCTCAAAGGAGTCTTTGACTAAAAGAAAGCAGTACCAGTCAAACATGTTAAAGCAAATTTGGCTAAAGTGGAAAGATCAATATTTACTGGATCTTAGAACTGCCCATCACTTTGTTACTCCGGTAACTCAGAAAGACCTGAAAGTGAATGATGTTGTTTTGCTTGAAGGAACTGGTAAGTCAAAGTTTTTATGGAACTTAGGAGTTATAAGTGAAGTTCTCCTAGGACGCGATGGCCATGTTCGATCCTGTGTGGTTAAAACAGCCAAAGGACTGTTCAAAAGACCAGTGCAGCTTATATATCCTTTAGAACTTAATGATTCTAGTGACTGATAATTTTTATTTCATTGAATTTGCGTGTTTCTTTAATAATCTTTACATTCTTGATTAATTGAGATAATGCTCTATTTGTTCATTTATATTACTTTAATTTAGATATCATTTGTATATTGTGTTTTGGTTAGATTAATTTCTGTAAAAGTGTGTTTATATTTTTTAAATTGTCACTTGCATTACTAACTGTATTATTGTTTCAAATTTGTTAGTTTTAAAATTTTATGCCTAGTATGTGATTGAACTCTAATGAGTTCAGGTGGGGAGTGAAGCGAAATGAGCTATAGAGGGCGCTATGTGCGCATCTCAAGTGTTTTGAACTGATGTTCTATAGTCAGATTGATGTAACATAAACGAGCTGAACCACCGTTTTGAAGGTTGGCGAAACCTAATAATGTTCGCCGATGTAAATAGAAAATAAATGTTGTGTTTGTTCCAAGTGGCCTAGTGAAATGATTCTTGCAAAGCGTCTAAATAAGTTTGTAAGTCTGCCAGGCTATCCTGCTTCTGAACAATACCTGATATATTTATCTCTTCTACATTTTATCGTCTTTATTTTCGGAATTAAGAACCTGAAAATATCGCCAATGGTACACATTTTGAAACCGAAAGCTCAGTAACAGTAAATAATCGTTATTTAAAACAAAATAAACATAAATTAAGCAGAAACAAACAGTATTTACAAATGTTTCGAAAGATTTACAGCAATTTACAACAATATTAATTATACTCGAGGAGAAATATATAATATGTTTACAATGTTGGTAAAATCCTCAGAAACTATTTAGTTTTATTTAGTTTATACTTTTGTGCAACGCAGATCATAGTTTAATAAATAATTCTCCTTTAAAAAAATTAGACTTTTATTATTTGGAAAAAAGTTTAAAAAAATTGCATATATCCCGCTATTCAAGTTGAAGGTAATCAAGGCTGCTCCATTCTCGGATGAGAAAGTATGTACTTGGTACAGTTTGTACTGAGATAAAGTTTGGAGTATATTAATAACATTATTATAAATAAGGAGACAAGCTTTGTTTACAATGAATATAAAATGCTCCCACGTAAATGATTTTCTGAAGAATGAAGACTATTTCCGTTCCACTCATTTACATTTTTAACTAAAAATAATGCCTGTAAGTAATATTTATTAACATAAACTTTGGAGATTCTAGAATAGTCATTGTATGTATGATATATTCAAATAACATTGAACTATGATAATGCTTTCATTGATAACAAAGGCCTAACAGGAATTTAAACTAACTAAGACTTCTATTTCGTACTCAGGTCCACGCAAAAATTAAGATTCATTATGAATAAATAATGCTCCTGGAGAAAACTTTACATAAACTCATTGTTGTGAATTTCTCAAGAACTTTTTTTATTTTATTTTTTTTTTTTTTATATTATCTTCCTTTGAAAAAAATAAGATAAAAGGTATTTTCCGAGACTGGAAGTACAAAAAAAATTATGACCCAATATTTAAGTTCAGTAATTTCAACAGAGAACCATTTACAGGTGAGTACATAATTTGTTTTGAGAAAAGTTTTGCAGCTATTCTCCGGACTATGTTAATCACTTATTTAAAAGAATAAGACGCGCTTTGGAGATACTCTATGAATACAAAATGTTACTAAGTAAATGATATTTTTAATAAAGAATATATCCATTCAATTCATTTGCATTACAGTAACGTCTGCTGGTGATATTTATCAAATTGAGATTCTTAAATTTCTGATTAACATAGTTAGAGGCACAGTATATGTATGTTTTCTTGGGAAATTCCAAGAAGAGATTTATGTATACAGGGTTCCAACCTATATCAGTTACAACCCCCTTAACTTCTATACGGTGAAAGCTTAGGCTATATTGTTGGGTCTAGGTATAGTAAAAAGGCTATGCGCTACTCAATGAGACAACTTTTAAGGCCATCTATCGGCAAATTTTGGAATTAGCTTTTTTTATCGCAAAAACGGTACGAGATACGGGAAAAAAGTCAATTACAAAGTTGTTCAGCATCATCGATTTAGTAACGCACATTAATACTCAAATTCACATTAATACTCAGATTCTTACGCACATTAATACTCAAAACAGAATGTAAAAAAGGAACATTTGTTTGGTCAGGATTTTCAACACTATGGCGTCGTGAAACGCGAGCTCGAAAAGACCACCTCACGGGCTAAATATTCCTGACCAGAGTGCAAATATGTATAGTGGCTAATGGAGAGCATTTTCAGCAACATAAATAAATGATCTGGAAGATAGGGAAGTGTCTCAGTTTCTTTCTTCCATACTTTATGTCATGACAATTTTCAAAATCGTGACCAAACAAATGTGCATTTTCTACATTCTGTCTTAAGTATTAATGTGCGCAAGGTGACTTTCCTTACTAAATCTATGATGCTGAACAACTTTGTAATTGACTTTTTTCCCGTATGTCGTACCGTTTTTGAGATAAAAACGATAATTACAAAATTTGTCGATAGATTGCGTTGTAAGTTGTCTCATCGAGTAGCACATAGCCTTTTAACTATACCTGGACACCAGCTTTATGGCTTAAACTGTCACCGTTTAGAAATTAAGGGGGTGTAACGGATATAGGTGGGAACCCCGTATATTTTGGAGCGTTGGTAGTAAAAAGAATTTCATATGTCATAATTTTAAAATGAGTTTCCTTCAAAACTTAATCACTTGAAAGTGATCTGTTGAGTTCATTGTGTGAAAACTTTTAAGACTATTCTCTAGACTAATTTTAATCTCTTCATGAGAAATAAACAGATGAGCTTCATTAGGTATAAAAAGTAAAATGCTGCGAATTAAATCTTTAAAAAAAATAAAGTGGTAAATTTCCTGTTCATTGTAATATATTATTGAAACAGAGTAATGTCATTTGATTTTATTTATCACTAGCTGTTTACCCGGCGTTGCCCGGGTATTTATTTATCTCAATTTTTTTATTACATTGGAAAAGGAATGGATTCTACATATAATGTAAAATTTAAGTAATTTAATTTACAGGTATTTTAAAGTAAATACAGTATACAAATAATAAAGAAATATTACAAATTCACTCTATTATTAATTTAACTCTAAACTTGATTATAAACAACATTTTTAATTTGCTATATTCCCCTCAGTGACTCCGAAAGTATGGATTCGACACTACTCTCGGTTATTTCGGACATATTATATTCACCCTTTCTCCCCCGCCTCCTCTCCAATACTGAGAAGGGCTGAACTCTCACTTAAACGGCATCAGGAGTGTCACTAGTAATCTCAACGACCCCGAAAACTATGGATTCGATACTAATATTAGTCGTTTTCGATTATTTTTATATATGCAGCCTGCTCCCCATAGGGGTGCTAGGGGTGTCTTACCCCCCAGTGTTTCCCGCGGGAGTGAGAACAACATCTGCACAAAATTTCATCTCAATCGGATGGACCGTTCGGGAACGCATAAAGGACACATAAAGAAACATTCTCTTATATATATATAAATTATCATCTTATGAGAATATTTACGTGCAGCTGAATGCGTAATAAATCCACTTGTAAACTATTATTCAAATGTAAAGAGACCAAAAGCTTAAAAGGAAATTAACAGAATAACGTTTTTGTCTCTCCGAATGGAAAGCAAAAATATAAATGGAAAACGGCAGATTTTAAACTATATACATTTTTTTAATCTAGATATTATTGAACAGATTTCCGATGAGAAAGTGGGGGACAGCACTACTGCAGACATTTTCCTTTTCTTCAAAAGTTCCCAGATTCCTTTTCTTTAAGTGTATTAATAGCCGTTGGACCAAATGCACTTCTCCCCATTCTCATTGAAATAGAAAATCCAAGAATGGCTGGCGCTCTTGAGACTTACTGACTCTAATAAGCTTAAAATTAACCTGGCTCCAAAACCATAATTCACACGCCTCCAGTATAAATTACATGCATTAAGGAAATTTAATATGCTCAAGATAAATTATTATTTATGAAAATACAAGTTATATCTGAATGTAATAAACTGATAAAATAAAACCACAGCAACCATTTACAAGGCTGGTAAAAACAACACGAATGTGGGCGGTAGCTCTTTTGCAATTTCCTCTCTTGCCTTGGTATCAGACATATTAGTCGTTACTATTCGAAAGTTAATCTGAATCTAGAACGCTCTTCAGTGATAATGTAAAAGCACTGAGCTTTGCATCCTGATATGTTTTGACTACAAACCTCTCCTTCCAGTTTCCAATGCACCAGACAGGGCCCGACACAGCAACTAAGGCCTACCGGGATTGAATCGTTACCGGCGAAGAGGTTGACACTTCAATTTAAACCTAGCACCCCTTGGGGAGCTATCTGGTAGGCCCGTACCCTCACCTACCCTCTCTGACGTCATAGGAGGGCTTTCTGGAATAGAGATTTAACGTGCTCATATCCGGCCTAGGCACGAAGGTATTTAACGGCGTCGTCGGGATTAGGACCGAGAACCCCAAGACCGAAACCAAACGTTCTACCACTGGGGCTTCCATAGTCCTTCAAAACCTTTAGAGAGCATATCTTTACGAAATCCATATGCTGCCACTTCTTTAAGGCAAAATGTGTGTGGTTTCGGCTAACGTATAATTAATGTGGCTTCTTACGCAACAGAATTATCTAGAAATATATCTCAAAGTAACTTACCTTTCGCACCAACTTTTCACTGAAATAGCATTACTACTGAGGATAGTTCATTTTACTCACATGCTAGATTTTTAAAAGCTTCCTAACGAATGCTGTGCCGTAATAGAAAAGTGTATGTTAAACTCTCCTTACGGGGTGGGATAGCATGTATCCCAAGAATACGGGTCAAAGAATAAACAAATAAATATATATATATATATATATATATATATATATGAAACAAATTTGAAACCTTTTCCGTCATTAACTTATCGCAACAGAACATTATCCCTCATTTAAATTTGACCTAGGAATAACCAAAGTAATCTATTAGTTTCCCCTTAAACAATCCAGGCGCCTACATGTTAAATAAGTCGAACCTCGTAGAACATTCGAAACATCACCCCATATGACGCGTTATAGTCAGGTGCTAATTCTAACCAATTAAAGTTCAGCGCACCTGTACTCAAGGGTATAGAGTCTTCGCTTCATAGAACTAGTCTTCGCGGGAATTGTGTGCCCGATTTCGGGCCTGGCAACATGTCGTAAATTGCGCTGCGGTTTTTATATATTTCATGTGCTGTTCCGGTAGCATTATGCCTGTTCTTAACTATGATAATCCTGTAATGGGCATAAACTGTATTAATAACGAACTGTAACTCCGCTTAGAGAAAACAATCCAACAATTAAAAGGATTATTGCACCAACAGTGAAGATATTTGTGACTCTATGCATCCCCTATGGTACGACTACAGAAAGATTTGCCTGATATATATATATATATATATATATATATATATATATAACCCCTTAATGGCTGTTCATACAAAGGGGGTATGAAATTTCCCGTTCTGAAGAGGGAACTGGAAAAATGGGCCCCGTAAGCTAAAGGTTAAAGGAAAACTTAATTAATGAAACCAGGACAAAATGATGTGTTACTAGGAAATAGCAACCCTGTCTTCAGGTGGAGAAAAGAAATTTTGAAATTCCATTTGTAGAATCATAAACTGAATATTTACATTCACAGCTTTATTTTTTAGCTAGAGTGTTTAATTTATATCTGATATACTTTTTGTATGCTTAGATATTTTTATTCGCTTATCGCATTTGCATCCAATTTCCTATAGCAAATAGCCCGATATTTCATTTGCCTTTCTTAACAGATGTTCTCTAAGTTTGCATACCTGTCAGAAAGCCAACACAAACCTACCACACACACCTTTTCAGCGGAGGTCTCAATACATCTATATTTTATAGTCAGATAGAAAATTTAATATCGGTTTCAAATTTAGCTCTAAGAATTTGCATAAACGATATAGAAATATCAGTCCTTTTATGAGAATACTTTCTGCCAAGACCATTTCAGTCCTTTTCTATGTCGTGGATTCGACGGTATTTTATCCTTAAGTGCTGTAAATCGAGCTTTCATTCATCTCCTATCGCAGACCTGCGCATCTAAATCATAAATGCGATCGAATAAGTAATAGATGATCAAAAGCGGGTTTCCATTCCGGCTTTCTCCAGTTGTATTTACCGTTTGATTTTTTACCAATATTTGAGAGATGAGATCAATACTTATAATTTGTTATGATTTTCCGCTTCCAAATCTCTCCCAATCTTTTAGCAAAGCCATGAACTTTCTCTTTTCGGTTTAAACTGAGAAAAGAAGAACATTCCTGCATGCCCACTATATAGCTAAAATGAGGATGTATAGGTTTGCGCTATGGAGATTCGATTTTGATTCATTTTTTGATGAATTCGCGTAAAATAAATTTTAATTGATTTTTTGCCTTCGTGTTTTTTTTTATCAAAATCACCTTTTTTAAAAACAAGCTTTGAATTTTAAATTTAACTAATGTGATTCAAAGATATCACAATTCGCTTATCTTTAAGTGATTCTGAATTCACTGCATGGTTTTATCCAAGTATTAATACTTGAACATGATAAACGAACGTTTAGTCAAAATATTTCTAAAGATCTGTTACTGATTATATAACATAAATCACTTTAATCGATTTTGGAAATTTCTTTCTCCCTTTTTAACCGATGTATTTTATATCATGATGAAGTATTTTAAATCAGCGAGTTCGATTAGAAGAAAAGTGATCACTAAATGTTTATTTAAACCTTAATTCCTAGCTTAATAGTATTTCTTTCTTCCCTCTCATTTCTTGCTTCAGTAGTGTGGCGTCGTAGTAGGCTATTCTGAGGCTTTTTAAAATTAATAAAATCGTGACCAAGAAAAACAGAGTCCGAAATGTATATGATAAAGCCAAGGCTTAGATTAAAACTCAACAAAAATTTAATAACAAAGGAACAAAACAAATTTAACATTGAACTAGTACAGCAGAATCAAGTGAATTTTAACTTAAGTGCAGAATAATTTAACAGTACGTTCCGGGGCCCGGTCAACCTCCCACTCGAGCTTAAAAAACACGACCTCTTCGTCTGGCTGTTATATTGGAGGGGGGGGGGGATCCTTAAAAATCTCCAACTCTCTGACTATATCTTGCGGTTCTTTGTCCATCCCAATTCCTCGAAATGAGTCTGCTTTCCAGAGCGGGGGCCGGCAGATTTGTTGGTAACAATTCTTCTTATCGACGAATATTTCGGCCATCTTTATTATTTTTGCGCTTCAGTGTCAAATTCGCATTGAGCTGTTGCTGAGAAAGATAGTTTTACGAGGCGATGGGAGACGCTTCTGTTTTTCAAAACAGATATTGCCACATCTTGCTTGGGAAACCGATTATTCCTGGGCTTAACTTTCAGACTAAAAATTCTGGCGGCATTTGCTGGTATCGTTTTTTTTAATCTGCTCGGAATCCACACACGTTGTTATGAGGGGTACCAGAGATACCCCTTTGCGTTGTGTAAATTTAGGGAGGTGAACTCCAAAGGTAACTATGCGTTTATATATAAAAATAACAACATTTATTATACAATATATTACAAGAAAAGGACGGGTTTACATATTATATTTAAGATCTTGGCTATACATATTTTTAACCGAATTAGGGCATACTTCATCCGCTTCCTGCGGCATAACCATTACGGGTCGAGTGAAATAAAAGTCTCGTAATCTCTCAGAAGGCATGAGCACTATTTAGAGGGGGAATTTATGACCAACCTGGGGAGTTTGATGAAAACAGCATAGCGTGGCATCGTTGAGGGCATTTCTACAGGAGGAGGCTTTAGGCATCGGGTAGAAATTCATGTGGCATTTCACTGGCGGATGCAACAGGATTCGGTGCTGGCGGTTGAAGACGGGTATCTCGCCATTTTACGGGGGCGTCTTTCCTTCCCAGGCTCTCTTGCAGCTCGCTACCTCCAATCGCTCCCTCGCTCTCTCTCCGAACGTCGTTTCTCCCACACTCGGGGCTCCCCCAATCTTTATCATAACCCCTCCCCAGGTTAGTTATTCACGTAAATTTATTGCCTCTTCGAGTTTTTTATTCGAGGGCAGGATGCTCTGACATTCCCATGGTTGACCCACGTGGTACGCTTATTTCCAAGAAAATTGGAAGTCCGTTGAATTTCCTGGAATTTCTTTCCCGCGTCCTGAGGAATTCAGGAGGGGTGATGTTTCTTGGAAAATTGGTGCAGTTCCAATATGGCCGTTTTATGCCCCGTAATCGTGTTGGAAGAACAAAATGGCTATAACGTTGGAAGGAGTTCAAAATGTTCAAATTGTGGATCCTTCACAACAATCACTCCCCCCCCTTTCTAGGCGTGCTGGCACGCCACAGTCTGTAGGGGTTGAAGAACGGATTGGCTCCATTCGCTTCAGCAAAATAGACTCCAATTGCACAAAAGTCACAATGGCAGTAAAATAAAATCATGAATGACATCAGTTGTAAAAGTTCAGGAGGTCAAAATCTCCCCTTATAGTGCTGCAAGTTTTACTGATTTAAAAAAAAATTCAAAATTTATAAAGTTTTCTTTAAGCTTACATTAACTCTGACCAACATTAAGTAACATCATAGAAAATGGTATGCATACCCTGTAAAACAAATAATAACAAAATAGTGGCTCGATCAACACATGTGATCAGAGATTAAAATGTAAAGAAAGGGTTATCTTACAGAAATAGAAATCTCTCCGCTAAAATCGTACAGCGAAGATGAAATTTTCAAAAACGTTGGCAAATGTGCATAATCGCCATTATGTGTTTAACTCGCGGAAAGAGTAAAAATGTTCTCTTTTCCTTGCGCTGCCATTTGTGTGAAACATATAATGTGCTATCCATGCATTCAATAATAATAGTACTAATAATGATAATAATAATAATAAAACACAATAATAAAACACAATACACGCTAATCTTTTAATAATATATATATTTTTTTAATTTTTAAATTTTCCTTTTTCTTTTTTTTTTTTTGTTTTTGTTTGTTTATTTATTCATTCATTCCCCAACGAAATTGACCAAATTTTGCTCTATCATCAGATTTGTACACTGAAACATCGTCAAATTGAATTTAAACTATGCGCACAAATGAACCCACGACGAAAATTCTAAAGTCTGCTAAGTTTCCTAGAAAAAATTATATAGATATCTCATAGCAATATAACAGAAGACGAAGAGTTAAGAGAGAGAGAAAAAAAAAAAATTTACTTGTTACAACTCGGTTTTCAGAAGCCCATCGTTAATACCATATAGTTGATCAGATTATATGTGAAAAACGAATGAGTTCGTCAAACTGAGCCTTCCCATGTACGCAGCCACAGGTCAGACAATTTTTTGAGAATGGCCAGTTCCCAAAACGGTCTTTCCGTGACTCTAGCCCACGAGGCGGGAGAAAAAAAATTTTGTAGTTTAGGTTTTTGGGGTTCGCTGTCGAAGAAAATATCTAGTTTGAATAAAAGGCGTTTTTGACTGATGGGTTGCCCCCCGAAGATTTGATGGCTGCGAGACCGTCTGCTCATTGTCCTGATTCTCCTTTGGCGGAACATTAGCGACCTGTTCCTGTGTCAACTGCGCTCCCCGCGACTGTTGGCAAGGTTCGAAATCTTCGTCATAGGGGAAAAAATTCTCTTCCTCATTTTGGGGGGTCATTTCCGAGAACGGGGAAAATGTATCCTGCGGGTCCTCGCGAATGTTACCGGTTATCGTGTCCTTTGGACGCAAGTGCTCTCGTCGCTCAGGCAATTCGTATATTCGATTGATATTACAATTTATTTCCGTAGCGTATGGGTCCGCGATTAGCCGTAATTTGTAAGTGTGGGGCGTAAGGCGATTCGTAATTCTATAAGGTCCCCTGAAGGTTTTCTTACCGATAGCCGATTGATGGTTACGCACAAAGACTTTTTGCCCGATAATTAGGGTTCGGGGTTTCGCTTTGAGTAATTGTCTCTCTTCTTGCTTCTCCTGTGCGGTTTTCATATTTCTCAGCGCGTTTTCATATGCCTTTGTCATAGCTCTAATTTTTTCTGCTGCGTAATCACCGAATAAAGGCGGTGGATCGATATTTAAATTGTCCGTGTCTAGAAATAAAGGAAGATCTCTTCCAAAAAAGAGGAAATTTGGCGTCTCCTTTGTTGCGGAATGCTGAGTGGCATTATAAATACATTTGTGCATGATCATCGCCCCTTCCCAAGAATTGTTACTTTTCGCCGCACACCGCATGGCGTGTTTAAGTTGAATGTTTATGCGCTCGGAGGCCCCATTACATTGTGGATTAAAAGCTGAAGATAACATGGCGGATACATTTAATTTTTGAGCTAGAATTTTAAAAAGTGTTGATGTAAACTGAGTTCCGCGGTCAGTAAGTATTCGCTTCGGTTTACCGTAAGCGGTGATATACCATATTAATTTTTGAGCGACCGTTTCCGCCGAAATATCACTAAGGGGGAAAAGTTCAATATGCTTACTGAAGTGGTCTAACACTGTGAGGATGTATTTATTTTGTTTTTTTGTAATCGGAAACGGCCCGACAATATCCAGCGAGATGAATTCACCGGGAATTGAAGGTAACGGGACTCTTCCTAGGGGAACAGGAGGATGGACCCCTTTGAATGAACGGCATATTTCGCAGGAAGCTACGTAATTTTGAGTGTCAGCGTATGCGCCTATCCAAAAATAATGTTTTGACAGGATGTCATAAGTTTTCTGGACTCCCTGATGCGTGATGTGCGACAATTTAAGTGCCTCAGCCTGAAGTGAGCGGGGAATGACGATTCGATTTGGGATGCTACATTCCCTCGAGGAATAGGTGTGTTGGGCACGAAACATTAATAAATTTGTGTGCGGGTCAATGTAATAATTGTGCAAATTCTTGGAGATCGTGGGATCCCGCATTATTAAAGCTTTGCGTACTGCCCCTAATGTAGTATCTTTTAGTTGTTCTTGCAGAATTTGTTCTGTCGTAACGGCCGCTTGGGAAGAGGTGAGCGTATTGATCAGCGGGTGTTTTGGCTCTTCATCGTCATCAGGATCCGCTAACAGAGGATCTCTCGAGATATAATCCGCGAGCAGGTTTTCACTACCTGGGACATGTATGAACTCGAAGTTAAACTCGGCCAGTTCCAACAACCACCTTGAAATCATATTCGCTGGGTTAGTGAGACTAAGATGGTATTGTAAAGGTTTGTGGTCAGAGAGTATAAAAAATTTTGATCCGTAAAGGAAATTTTTGAAATGTTTAACGCCGTAGTAGATCGCCATTAACTCCGATTTTATTGCTGCGTATTTCTGTTCGGCGGAGTTCAGAATTTTACTATAGTAAAGTATGGGCTGTAGTGTATTTTCGCCTTTCTGCATAAGGACGGCGGAGATGCTTGTTTTGGACGCGTCTGTATTTAGATAAAATGGCTGATTAAAATCCGGCTGTAAAATAAAGGGTTTTTCAAAGAACCGTCGTTGGATGCTTTTGAAAGCTTCGTTGCACTCTACACTCCATTTAAATCTTACCCCTTTCTGAGTTAATTTATTTAATGTTGCTGACAGCTCGGCATAATCCGGTATGAGTGACCGATAGAAATTACAGAGTCCCAAAAACTTCTTTAGTTTTTTAAGGGTGCGAGGTCTTTGAAATGACAAAATTTTTTCTGTATTTTGAATCGAAGGGCTAAGGACTTTGTTTGATATGGTGAATCCTAGGTATTCCATTTTCGTTAAAAAAAATTCGCACTTATCTGGGGACAAAGTGAGGTTGTATTTTCTCAACCGATCGAACACTAAAAGTAGTTTTCTTTTCATTTCGGAATAGGAATTGGCCGCCAGGACTATATCGTCTATATATGCGTAGATATCCTCACTATTTAAGCCATTCAAACATAAATCAATTGCTTGCTGGAAGTATGCGGCGCTATTCTTGTGCCCGAAAACTAATCTGTTGTAATGAAAATTTCCAAACTCTGACGTAAAAGCCATTTTTGGGCGTTCCGACTCGGGCAAAATAATTTGGTTGAATGCGCTATGAAAATCTAATTTCGAGAAATATTTGTATCCTGAAATTTTTGTGAGTATGTCTTGGATCTTTGGCAGCGGGTATTGGTATTGCTCTGAGATTTGGTTAATTAGCCTCAAGTCGCATACTAGGCGAAATTTGTTTGGTTGGTTCTTTTTTACAAGTAATATAGGTGAGGCGTACTGTGACGTGGTTCGAGAAATAATTCCTGCATTAAGTAGGGTATCTAATTCCTTTTCTGCTACGGACCTCAGTGCGTAAGGGATTTCGTATGGGCGCGCATTAATAGGATAAGGGTGGTTCAGGTGAATTTCGGGTTTGATAATTTGAGACGCTCCCAGTGTATTCATATTCTTTGAAAATACGTCCGCGTATTTCAGAAGAGTTTCCTGCAAATCCTCTTTTTGTTCGTGCGGCAAATGATTTAGATTAAAATCGGTGACTTGCAGTTCCTTTCGCCGAATCTCGGCTACCGTGGATATAGAGTTCATGTGTTTTACTTCCCGATTTCTTAGATTCGATGGGTTATCATACTGCGATTTCGGGTCAAATTCCCCGACGGTTGTTTTTTTGTTGAGTACTATTCTATTTTTTGTGTAATTAGAAATTAATACTAGGTTATTATCTTCGCCTCCACAATTGATAAAATTTGGGTGAACATAAATTTCATGTTTAAACTCCCGAGGGCGAAAACTTAATGACTGGTCATTATAGTAGTTATTCGAGCAGTTACTGTGTACCAAAATGGAATTATTAGGTTCTATGATTGCCTTTTCGGATATTCGAATGGAGTGAACTTGATTTGACGGCACCGAGGCTAAGGAATTATTTAGCGGTATTTGTATATCCCGTATCCTAAGTGTGTTATCATGAGTGTCCAAAATGGCCTGATTTTTCTTCAAGAAATCAAAACCCAAGATTCCAGAGAACTCCTGAGTGAAAGGCGCGGTCGTGACGTAAAACATTTGCCTAAAATGGTTGTTACCGATTTTAAATGGAATTTCCACGCAATTCGAGTACTTTAAATCGTTGCCAGTTAATGTTTTGATTGCGACTGATCGAGATATGAATTTACACTTAATTATATGTCGTATTTCGTTGAACGTTTCGTATGCCACGACGCTGACCGAAGCCCCTGAATCAATGAGAAAGGTGGCCCCTGTCTGGGTATTAAAATTCACGAACACTGTAGGGAGTTGAAGGTTACCCCCTAAATTCGCGTTAGAGAAAATCCGTTCCGTTTTACCACCAACATGGTTGTTCGAGGTCCTTATTTCTTGTTCCTCCGTGAAGCTTTCAAATACCCGGGGAATAACATAGTGTTGACTTGAAATTCCCCTCCTTTCTATAAAAAATTACTTCTGTCCTGTCTGGAGTGATAATAACGCGGACCCCTCGTTCGTGTGTCCCGGTTTTGATGATAGGGATTCTTTCCCCCCCTTCTAACGTCCTGTGTTCGATCGTAACGGCGAGAGTCAGTCCTTTGTCCTGGGGAGTAAAAGGTTCTATTATGGGGTTGGTAATTTTGGCTGGTGTGTTCCCTACTATAGTGTATGCAATTACGTAGAAAGTGGCTCGTTTGACCACAATAGAGGCAAATTCGGACATCGTTTACGGGCTGTGGAGTTGAATAAGAGTCCTCACTAAATCGCGGTTCTTTATTTTGCGGACGGTGGTTTTCTAGGTGCAAAGTATTTATTTCTTGCGTTAGAGACTCGATAATTTTTGTATTTTGTTCCTGCTGTATTCTTTGCATCTCGAGCAAGGCGGCAGTGTTGGGGTCAATTTGAGAACTCGAATTATTGGGCTCGGGAGTCGTTTGCATAGCTATTTCAACGCTTTGCGCATATTTGACTGCGTCGGCAAACGTAGAAGGGTTTAATTTTAAAACTTCACGTTTCAAGTTATTATTTAGGGCGTCCAGAAATTTAGATAATTTTAATTTTTCGAGTATTTTAACCCCCTCGGCTGACGCGAAATCTACCTCTAGATAATTTTGGGTGGCAGTTGCAACCCTATACGCTAAAGTTTTAACTAGCTCGTTCTCCTGCTGACGTAGATTGTTAAACGCTGTGTGTAACGTCTGTGCATTCGGTTTCTCCGAAAAAAAATTTATCAATTGATCTTTTATTATGTCGTACGATTGTTCTTCGCGTAGTTGGGGAGAACATGTTATGAATTTCAGCGCATTACCTCTTAACCGCGACTTAAGAATTGCGATCTTCTCTACGGGCGACCATTGTCCCAATGTTGCTAAAGCCTCGAATTGTATGAAAAACGCATTGCAGTCTGAATCAGGGGCACCATCGAACGTGGACACTAAATGCGTAAAGCCGGGAGTTTTCCCGCTAACGGCTGAATCGGTCGCCATAATACTATAAAGTAGGGAAAGGTAATCCGAGATACTGCTATTGTGCTTCAAGACAAACCCTTTTAAACAATTTTTGTTTTAACATATACATGCGAAACATATAATACTCAAAATAAAGTAAAAATCATTATCCTAGAATTATATATATACTAGCCGCGAACACATAAACTCTAACATTTCAATACAATTTGTTCACACAACATGTAGGCATGGCAGGTACAAGGGAAAGAAAAGAGAGAAATTTTAAAAAAAAAATGTATGCATAACACTTTACAGATATATATATGAACCATAAGAACCTTGCGCGACATTAAAAAGCTTTTTGCCAAGATACACAAAAAAAATTTTTTTTTTTTTTTTAGTATGCCCAGGTTTTGGACTAAAGTAAAAATATTATAACATAACCAGGGAAATCCTGGTCACGGCACCAATATATGTTATGAGGGGTACCAGAGATACCCCTTTGCGTTGTGTAAATTTAGGGAGGTGAACTCCAAAGGTAACTATGCGTTTATATATAAAAATAACAACATTTATTATACAATATATTACAAGAAAAGGACGGGTTTACATATTATATTTAAGATCTTGGCTATACATATTTTTAACCGAATTAGGGCATACTTCATCCGCTTCCTGCGGCATAACCATTACGGGTCGAGTGAAATAAAAGTCTCGTAATCTCTCAGAAGGCATGAGCACTATTTAGAGGGGGAATTTATGACCAACCTGGGGAGTTTGATGAAAACAGCATAGCGTGGCATCGTTGAGGGCATTTCTACAGGAGGAGGCTTTAGGCATCGGGTAGAAATTCATGTGGCATTTCACTGGCGGATGCAACAGGATTCGGTGCTGGCGGTTGAAGACGGGTATCTCGCCATTTTACGGGGGCGTCTTTCCTTCCCAGGCTCTCTTGCAGCTCGCTACCTCCAATCGCTCCCTCGCTCTCTCTCCGAACGTCGTTTCTCCCACACTCGGGGCTCCCCCAATCTTTATCATAACCCCTCCCCAGGTTAGTTATTCACGTAAATTTATTGCCTCTTCGAGTTTTTTATTCGAGGGCAGGATGCTCTGACATTCCCATGGTTGACCCACGTGGTACGCTTATTTCCAAGAAAATTGGAAGTCCGTTGAATTTCCTGGAATTTCTTTCCCGCGTCCTGAGGAATTCAGGAGGGGTGATGTTTCTTGGAAAATTGGTGCAGTTCCAATATGGCCGTTTTATGCCCCGTAATCGTGTTGGAAGAACAAAATGGCTATAACGTTGGAAGGAGTTCAAAATGTTCAAATTGTGGATCCTTCACAACAATCGTGTTCAAAACGATGGGAACTGGAAAATGGTATTCCGATAAGCATGCAGCTGAGTTCGTGCACCCTGTGAGGTCTTGGGGAAAATAACCCCATACTTTCATAACGCTATAGTAGAGTATACGAGTTGTATTTTATAATTTAAATACAGAGTTGATTTTTTATATAAAACCGTACAAGGTACGATCAAAAAGTTCCAGAACTAATCTTTTATTTTACAAAATACAACATTTACATATACTTACATGGCGAATTCTTCAAAATACTGGCCTTGGGTACTTACACATTTATTCCAGCGGCTGCATAACTGTGAAAAGGCGGTTTCGTATCCATTTTTTGAGATGACCATCACAGCAATAGTCGCATTAGCCTTGACCTCCTCTGCACTGGAATAGCGGTTCACTTGCAAGACGTCTTTAAGACAAGTCTCGAAAAAAAGAATAAAAGAAATCACAAGGTGTAGTACTCACAGGGCGAGTATGGTAGATGCCTCAAGACAGGTACAGAATGTTTAGCTAGATATTCAGCCACATTTGTAAATCGATGTGCTGCGGCATTATCAATGGAATAGTTTTCGGTTTTTTTTCTTTCCACAAGTTCAGTATCTCCGTTGTGATGGCCTCCCTGGAGCACCCTAATATTGCCTTGTACATTAAGTTATTGATAGTACGTCCTTCAGGTAGAAACTCAAAATGAATTATACTTCTGTGATCAGAAACCAATTCCAGCATGAACTTACCTTTGGATTGTTTATTCAAATTTTGCATCATCCGGAACATTACATATCTTCCAGGGAAGCACGGCCACCTTTAAATAGCTTAAACCATTCAAAAATAATTCCTCTTGAAAACACTTTGTGACCTTTAGCTTTATTTGTCGTTTCTACAGTGTTTGATTCATTCTTTCCTAATAAAAAAATTCAGGTAGTCTCTTCTAACAAAACTACGTGAGGTTATTAACGTAGGATTACTAATCGTTGCTTATGTATTTTGTAGGTATATATGTATGTATGTGTTATGTGTATATGTATCTATATATATATCTATATATATATATATGTGTGTGTGTGTGTGTGTGTGTGTCAAAATTTTGACGCATTTTGGTACTTTTCTATTTAAGTGTTTACTGCTTGCCCAAGCGATACAGACTGTGTTTGGCGCGCTACAAAAGTTATAACTCGCGACGCAGGAGACATCTGAAATTTTGCTTTCCTGAGGACCGTTATGGAGGAACGGAAACGTAATCCTACGTTAAAACAGAATTTTCTGGATGTCCTCTATTCAATTTGTGGCATTTTCAAATCCCGCTGTTTAAATTTTACTTGCTTGTGTAAATCAATCGATTTTAGGTTATGAGCAACTAGAAAGCCATATAGCGGAAAATATTAAAACTATTATTAGGCTTCATAATATATGTTGATTTTAAAGTTTATTTCATGTTTTATTATTTTTAAATAATGAGTCCTGAAACTTTTGATACTACTTTGTATATGGCCTTGTCTTTTGTCAAAAAAAAATTTTTTTTAAATAGAAATTCTCCATGTTATACTGTTCATTGTGAAAATCTGAATAAGAATCGGAGTCTTTATAGATATCCCCCTTTGAACATTCTAAATAAGGAAAGTTTCGTTGGTATGTCACTTTAGAGTGTTTCTTTCTTCTATTATTTCATTAAACAGCGCGTATTTCGTTTGAAAAGAGCGCTGAAGAAATGAATCTTGTTTACATTTGCTATATTTTGAATTCATGCGCGCTGAGTATTTACATTTGGGGATATTCTGGGATTAGTATTCGGAAACTTCTAAAAGAATTCTCGATCGCAGGAGAGTGAAAACTAAACCCTCTTATCAGCGAGAACTGCAGCTTCATTTGCATACCCAAATAGGAAAGCTTGTTTATGTAAGTAACACATACAAAATAGGAGCGATAAAGGCATTTGAGTTGTTTCTTTGGGTTTTTTTCCCGCTTGACAACTTTACCCTTACAGTTAAATATTTTAGCAGCAATGTATTGCCTAAAAAAATCCATCCATACAGTATGGAAAGGTTTAAGAGAAAAATATTTTCTAATTTTGCATAAGTTCTCCTCTGTCGTAAATGTATCTTTAAAAAAACTCTTTCTCCGTAACAAGCATTTTGCATGCGTATTTATTGTAGTAGAGTATTTTGCACTTAGCAAGGATTGTCAAATGTATGGCAATGTAATTTAATGGATAAGATTCCAAATTTTATGGATTTCCATCCCAGCTCTGGTCATAGCTTTTAATAAGCGAAAAATATGAAAAAAATGCAGTTTGAAATATGTAGCCCCAGTGATTTTTTTATGTTAAATATAAATCTCACGTGTATCAGGGAGCACAAATGTATTTCCTCTTAAAAGTTCGTATAAAGAAATTAAAATTCAGTTAATGTTCAACACTTTGCCTTTCACTCCAGTGCACCATAGACAGGGCTCGACATAGCAACTAAGGCCTTCCGAGATCAAATCTCTTCTACCCGGTTAATAGGCTGCCACTACAAGTAGACACCCTGGAGCGATATCTGAGAAATCGCACCTTCTCTCATCCTCTCTGACCTCATAAAAGGACCTTTCCAGTCTACACATTTAATGTGTCCATATCCAGCCTAGACACGAAGGTTTTTTAATGGCATCGTCGGGATTTGAACTGAGCACCCCCAGTCCGAAGCCCAACGCCCCCACTATGCTACCTAAGGCCCAATTTGCCTTTCCCTCATTTTGGCAGATACACAAAATGGCGAAACATGAACTCACTGACGACATGAAATAGCGTAACGTTTTTGGGTTTATCAAAATTAATCCATCTTAGTTGATCAATTTATAGGAAGTAGCTTAAAGGTTAGTCATAATTGTGTCATTGTACGATATCGTCATGATAGCTTCGATTAAACTTTGCGTGTGTGCACTATTTATCCGATTACACGTAATATGCTACTGCAAGGTAAGTTATCTACTCAAATTTCGTTTCAGATCAAAACTTCTTCACAGTAATGTGTTATTTATGCATCCGCCTTTTTGTGGTTTTAAGGGGACAAAGCGCTTTCAACCTCGATTTTTTTCAATTTTTAACTATATATACAGAATGACAATAATTAATATTTTTTATTTCTACATTGAAGACCCTTAGAGTTCAAAAAAAGATCGTTTTTTGTGCAAAATAAGTCTGTTTTTTAAAAAAATATTCTAATTTTTTTTCAAAATTCTAACATTTTTTTAAAATGCTTCATGCGTATTTCATATCATTTAAAAACTTTAGATTTTTAATTATCAGATTTCCATATATATATAAACATAACTGGGAATTTAATTCTATTTTTGTAGGAATCTAAAGTCTATTATTTTTTCTTATGTTTTTACATTATTTCATGGCATATAAATTTGACACATGCACATTTTTGCAAACTATGCACATTTTTATGACAAATAATTCAATTAACAATTCTGAGAAATTTGGAAGAAATCAGAAGAAAATTAATGCACTTGGAGAATTTTGAAAAGCATGAAGAATATTCTGAAAACAGTTTGTTTTTCAAAAAATATTTCAATTTATTTTCAAACATTTACCTAAATGCTCCATGCGTATTCCATATCATTTAAAAACTTTAATTTAAATATCAGATTAACATATATAAGAGCATAAATGGGCATTGAATTATTTTTTTGTAGGAATCTAAAGTCTTAATAATATTTTTTTTCTGCGTGTTATTTTCTCTTGTTTTTTACATTATTTCATGGTATATAAATTTGACACGTGCACCTTTTTATGACAAACAATTCAATTAACAGTTCTAAGCAATTTGGAAGAAATCAGAAGAAATTGAATGCGAAAGGAGAATTTTGAAAAAAGTGAAGAATTTTTTGAAAAACGGCTTGTTTTTCAAAAAATACCTGCTTTTCAAAAAATATTTCAATTTTATTTTCAAAAATGTTAACATTTACCGATATACTCCGTGCGTATTCCGTATCATTTAAAAACTTTAATTTTTTAATTATAAGTTTACCGTATATATAAATTATCGTATATATAAATTATGCATTGGGTATTTTTTTATGTAACTAAAGTCTTAAATATTTTTTTAATTCTGCCTGTCATTTCTTTATGTTTATACATTATTTCTCGGTCTATAACTTCGAAAAATATTTGTGGTTTCAAAGAACTATGCACATTTTTATGACAACTCTGAGAAATTTGGAAAAAATCAGAAGAAACTGAATGCACATGGAGAATTTTGGAAAATTCTTCCCTTTTTGAAAAATTGTTTGAAAAACAGTTTGTTTTTAAAAAAATACCTGTATTTCAAAAATTATTTCAAAAATTTTTTTCAAAAATATTAACATTTTCACAAATGCTCCATGCGCATTTCATATCATTTAAAAAGCTTTAAATTTGTAAATATAAGTTTACCGTATACATAAATTACCGTATAATTGTGCATTGGATTTTTTTTTAATGTATCTAATGTCTTAAATAATTTTTTTAATTCTGCCTAATATTTTTGTATGTTTATACATTATTTCACAATATATAACTAATGCGAAGACACTTTATCGTTAGACATTCACCTGTTGCTATTCACCGCAGTTTTTGCTGGCCATGTTATTATGGGAGCACCATACAGTCGGACCAGCATTACCCCCTGGGAAGGGACGACACGAAGGGAGATATTTTGGTGGCGCGCGCCGGAATTCTATCCGAGCACCCTCAGCACCGGAAGCCAGCGCGCTTACTACAAGGCCACCACAAGCCCAACTTCGAAAAATGTGGTTTCGAAGAACTGTGCACAGTTTTATGAAAAACACTTCAATTAACAATGCTGAGAAATTTGGAAGAAATCAGAATAAAATGAATACGCAAGGAGAATTTTGTAAAATTCTAGCTTTTTAGGAGAATTTTTTGAAAAACAGGTCTTACTGTTCCTCAAAATGCTTATTTGGGAATTCTAAATGACTTCGATGCAGTAAAAAAGAATATTAATTATACTTGTGTGGTTTATAGAGTGAAATATTCAGTATTTCAAAAAAAGGGGATGAAGGTCGCATGCCCCCTTAAAAGTGTATGAAAGACTAACGACAGGTTATCTGACCGATTATACAATCTCCTGATATTGAATTTCATTCGCAAAAAATACCGAACATTTGTAAAGTTTGTAACGTTGAAATAATAAAATATATTACAGAGTTTAATGTTAACGTTAAAAATTAGTCGATGTAAGTTTATGTAATGTTGATAGCGTGTAATAGAAGTAAATTTTCTTTATTTTAATTTATCATTAACAACTTCTCTCCTGCTAATATTAAATAATCAAGTTTTTTTAAAGCAGAAAAATATATAATTGGTATCAGACTAACATATGAGGCGGTGAAAGGGAAAGTGGTGTAAGTCAGGGGTGGCCAACTTTTTTAAGTCAACGATCGACTTTTTCATGAATTGTTTATTCGGCGATCGACTAGTTGCTATTTTCATAAAAATTAGCATCTCTATATAACTATTAAAATCTATAATTTTTCAAAAAATTATGGCTCGCGATCGACCAAATCATGTAGAAGATCGACCGGTCGATCGCGATCCACTTGTTGGCCACCCCTGGTGTAAGTCACATTTTCAACTTTTTTAATTTTAGGTCAAAAATATAATCTCCATTTTCAATTTATAGTGGAATTGCAAATAATTATTATTTGCAATATTATAATAATTATTATAATAATTATAATTATTATGAATTATAATTTGTTCAATTTATAGTGGATTTTTTGTAGTTTTTGCAGTAAAACGCTTTGGACTTATACCACTTGACTTACTGACTTTCATCACTTTGCCTTTGACCGCCTCATATTATTGTCTATCGACTATAAACAGGGATTCCAGACATGGGTTTTAAATAAAAATCTCGGTTCTTTTAGTAACCATATGGGTTATGTGTTATTGTTTTTTTTTAAATATCTTAAAATCTGGATTTTTCCTTTGTAAGTCAAAAATATAGCAAAAAATTCATATTTATTTGTCACTATAAGCGTTACTAGTTATGTGTTGTTGTGATTAATGCCCCATGACCGACAGTATATTGTCAGTTCAAGTCGATAACGGTTATTGGACGAAATGGAGCGACTGCGGTTTTAACATCAACACAAGGGTCCGAGTCCGACTTGGCTAAAGGACCGGTCCCATAATTTTGAACCGAGTCAAGTGACGAGACCGGGACACTTGACACCGCTCCTCCAGAGGTAAATTTGAGAACTTGGAGGACATTGCAGCCACGACAGATTTTTCGTGCACTAACCGCCATTAGTGTACACGGCGGTGGATCTTATCTGCGACGGGCATCGAACCAGAGACGTTCAGACCACTGGCTCGCTGCCTTTGCCAACCGGGCCATCGCGCCCCTGACTAGTTATATAAATGCATTTATGTAATTTAATTATGTAATCACGGAAATTAATGATTGTAAAATGGTACAAGAGAACATTTCTACTGAATCGTAATATATCTCTCTCTTACGAAGCCATCCCAGAATTTTGGATGTTTGTTACGTAATATCAAAAAGAATTCAGCATTCCTAAATATGGAATCTTATCACACTTCATGATCCATTGGACTGTTTTACCTCACTATTCTGTGTGCGTAGAGAGAGTTTTTTTTTATATATTAATAGAGTCACAACAAATCGCATTCTCTTAAAACTGAAACTGTAAACGATCGTATGATGGCAGAATAAATACTAGATAGATATTATCAAAATTGTCGTTCCTTAATACCTAAGACAGAACTGGTAATACACGAATATTAACCGACCGGACCACTAATGGTATGCGGCAATAATCAAGGATACGTAATTTTCGTATTCAGGAAAAAAATGCGAATAAATGCGAAATTTTCCAATATGAGCGAATAAATGCGAAATTTTCCAATATGAGCGAATAAATGCGAAAATTATTTTTTCACTACTTTTTAGCGAAAACTAAGTGATAAACTGTTTTAACTGAGAAATCTCACTCTCCTTTGAATTTGCTCCGAATTTCACCCTGACAGTTTACCCGTACCGAAGTCGAACCAAAAAATCTAACTTTAAAAATCATCCATCAAATTTTGTGGAACAATTTAATAGATTTAAGAACGCCTGTTGAGCGCCAAGGTTAAGTCAAGGTTATTTCTTCTACTCACAGTAGTCAACCAAGAGACTCCTGTTGATGTTATACAGATTTTAAAGGCAACGAAATGCTGCTACCTAAACTTTACAAAGGCAGCCATAGTCCCATTAACAGAGTACATTCTGAGATATTTTAGTAGGTAGAACATAGTATGTAGAACATAGTAATTAATGACAGAAGGCAAAGACTTGAGGAACATAATGTGGAGACTACCACAATGTTAGCTTTTAACTAAGAATTTTGATACTTACCTATCCAAGTAAGTAAAATTGTAATTTTTTTAATAAACGTGAAATTTTTGAATTGATATTTTTTGTGAATAAATGCGAAATTTTATGTGTTGTAATTTTTTTTCGAAATTTCAATATTTTTTTTTGCGAAATTTATGTATCCCTAGCAATAATCCTGAATACGCAGCCGAGGGTCTGCTTGTTTGCTGTAATTTAGGTCATAGCAGCCGTGTCAAGTAGTATAGAGTATAGACTACCGACTTTAAACCCACCGATCCCACACAGAAGTGGTAAAAGATATAATAGAAGGAGCATGATCTACACCAGGGGTGGCCAACCGGTCGATCGCGATCAATGATTCAATCTGAAGACAAATAAAATGACTTTAATTTAAATTCAAGTAACCTTAGAAAATGGGGTGTGTATTATCTTATTTGTATTTTTTCAATATAAATATATTTTCAAAAAGCTGGGGGAAGGGGTTATTACAATCTGGGTTTTTTTTTCTATTTTTCGATGCCATCTGGGTTTATTCTCACTGCGAGCCTCGACTATAAATTAACTAAACAATTAATTCATAGGGCAATCCTTGTAAAACGTTCAATCCTTTCACTCAAAGACGTATTTGAAACGATGGTGAAATTTAATGCTGAAAACAGTAACTATTTTTATTTAGTTTACTTTGACTGCCTGTATGCTTTTTTTTTAAATACCTGTTCCGGAAGTTGGCTGAAATTTGTGTACAGTAGAGTCCCAATAATCCGAAATGATTGGGACCAGACCCTTTTCGGATTAACGAATTTTTCGGATTAAGCGAAATCATTCTTAAAACATACTTAAATTGCATAATAGCATGTGATTACATAAATATTACATATTTCGTGTGATTACACAGTTCATTTTATAAGGTCTGTCTAAACATTACCAAATTTCGGGACGCAATGGGTGATAAGAGAGCGGAACGCTGCCTAGTACAGTACAGTAGAGTGTAAGTTGTTCGTACAGTACAGTCTAATATTTTTGACGATCAGTAGATTGTTGAAATGGATTTGAAAGAACCTGTCAATCAACGTCTCAGACGAGAGTGAAGGTGAAGCAGAGGATGACAGCGAGCGGAGGGTATCCCACTCAGACGCCGCGAATGCATTTGATGTACCGCTACGTAATTTGGCTTCATGAGAGAGGTATTCTTCTCTTCGACAAAAAAAAATTAACATATTTTTTTCAAACCAATGTAGTTCAGTAATAATTAGTTCAGTACATTGTCTAACTTTGAATTTTCTTGTAATTTTCAGAAATATACTTTATATTACTAAGTATCACTGTGGTTCTATTGTAACCTTAGTTCTTTTTGACTTTTGAAATTAGTTTCGGATTAACCGGATTTCGGATTACCGAAGTTCGGATTATCGGAACTCCACTGTATTTTCATCACTACTAGTTTTTATAACACGTGTAAAACCAAGTTGCTGATTTAAGGCTTCGTAAACAGAATTCTGTTTTTCCCAATATTCATTTTTAACATGTAAAAATTTCTGCGTAATCAGCCGAGTTTCTAGACAAAATATCTTACTATCTGCTTTGATAAATAACTTGTATCATTTGTATTTCCTTTTTATTTTCTTAGAGATTCTCTTATAGCGTTTTTACGTCAGCACGTAAATATTTATTAGATTGATTTTCACTTTCCATGCTGTTATTCGGGTAACTGTGATTTAAGTACTTTCATTCTACAAACATCTTTAAAAAATGTGTTCACCTTCAATTAACGGATATCATTATTTTCTATTGCAATGAACACGGAAGCAGCAATGCATTTTAATTGCAAAAATAACTCACTTCCCCTTCCACTGTTTTCATCTATGTACACGTGTAGTAATCAGGCAAATTTACGAAAAAATTTACTCTTGGACTTGATGTAGACAATAATTTATATCCTTTAGTTCACGGAAGAGATTATTATAACATGTTTATTAATCTCCAGTATTTCCAGAGATTGTTCTTAATATTTCAGATAAAAATCATTTTTGATCTAGAAACATAAGTATCAGGAATGGTACCCCCTCCTCTATTTTTCCCCCGATGACCACAGGACCAGAACTTACTGCTTGGGGGGGGGGGGGAATGAACCCTCCCTCACCGGTGGCGAAAGGCAGTGAAAAACTGAAAAGTGGGGAGACGCTTTCCTGTTTCAAACAGGGAAACACATGTTTTTAGATGGTCTCGCCATGCGGGAAGAGCTTACGGGCGACTTCTATTGATACATGTGTATATATGTATTATACAAACTATGTATATTAATTTGTGATGTGTTTCAGTAGAAATATATGCCAAATAAATAATTCTGGACTAAAACGTGGTATTTTTATTCGTCAATCGCGTATTCCATTCCAAACAACGAAAGGAAACGAACCCAAGGCCATTAGGCCTTTTCAAGGGAGTGAGTCTTCAACAATAAGTATTGTTGATTGTTGTTGTTTCTAATGCCTCCTGGCTGGAAGTTCCAGACCAGGTCCATATAGGCTTCGGGCTGATGTGTGCAGCTCCGGTTTACATAGCACCGTAACGGTCGGAGTACTTCTCAGTTGCCAACTCAATTCTTAGTAAGCACTCCCAGGACATGTGGGAGATCGTATCCTCTACCACCCTCTCTGACCTCATAGAGGGACTTTCCCGTCTACGAATTTAACGTGCCCATATGCGGCCTAGACAAGGAAGGTATTTAATGGAGCGCTTCGGGATTCGATCCGAGTATCCTCAACACCAAAACCCAGTGCTCTACCACAAGACCACCTCGAACACACAATAAATGTTAGTTTGCAAGAGAATAATTTACATTTATTCTTTTTGCCCTCTAAATAGCTTGAAAGTATTCTTAAAGTATTTACATTTTTATTCTTACATTCTAAATAAAGAACCTCCTGTCATCTGGACTTGAAGCTAATTTTAGATGACACTACAACAATAACTTCTAAAAATATGTTGTAACTATGAACTATAAAGAAGCTATGAAATTATAGTAAGTGGAAATTATTTTTTAGGTTTATTTACGCTTACGAGGATGCGTTTGAATGCGGTTTTTAATAAACTCAAGTAGTGAAAAATTAATCTTTTACATTTCGGAACTAAGTATGATATATTCCAGAGTCTGCCCTGAATACTGTGGATTAGACAGCTTTTGATCTAGATGAATATGTAGAAGTTTGCAAGGTCATAACGTGAGAGTTTATTGTTCTCTAAAATGGCTTGATATTTTTACTAAACCATTTACTTTTTTATAAGTGCAGTCTAAATAAATAACGTCTTTATTTCCAGACAGTAAACTTATTTTAAATACGATCAGTACTGTGGCTTTTAAAATTATGCAACGAGTAAGAAAATTAAACTAGACCTTGCTTTCTAACGGTTGACATAAATATTTGAGGTTTATTTTGTGTTGCGATAGAGTAGTCATACTCAACTTTTTTTCTCTCTGTCGCGTCACATGCATATATATGTTTGCTACGTTACGCAGTCTGCAACATAGTCTATATATAAAAAACAGATCCGTAACTGACTGACTGACAGATAACGCACTGACCAAACCGCTAGACCTAAAGGGTTTAAATTTTGCATGGCGATTCTTCTTATAGTGTAAGGGTGCACTAAGAAAGATTTTTGAAAAATTCTTCTTAGATTTTTTTAATTAAATTTTTAAGCTGTTTGTGTAGCATTCTTTAAAGTTTGCATTTAAAATAATAATTTGAGGGTTATAAAATTTATATCACGAGAAAGATCATAAAAAATCCTTTAAAATGAAATCTTTTTCAAACATTTGCCTCCATTTTCTGATTTTTGGTGAATTTTTAAAGATTAACTTTTAGAATCTAATTTATTAAATGCTGATCACATGATTTCTTTTCTTTTTGTGATACTTTAAATTAATTTTGCGTCACGCGCATAACAACGAAGTAAATTCTCAATTTTTTTTCTTTCTAATGCGGCAGACTATTGGACATGATCCAAAAAAAATACTAAAATACAGTAAAAGAAATGTTCTTCAAACTATACTATATTAACTGTACTCTATTCTTTAGTATGTTCTATTAGATTTAATTTCAATATTTTCTTCTACATTATTTTGTCTATAAAAACATCCGTTACGATTTTTTTATAAATATATTTTTTTTCGTTTTTTGGCATTAATTGTATACATTGACCGTTGTATTTAATTTGAATGTACTCCGTAGCGAAACGCGGGTATTCAGCTTATAAAAGTCTACTTATAAAAGTCTAACTTATAAAAGTCACTTATAAAAAGTCCCTTATACAAGTTTAAAAAATAAAACTCAAAACCTAAATGTATTCAAGCGTTTATTTGAAAATGATTGTGATTTTTTTCATGTTGAGACAAAACTTTTGACTATTTTAGACAAATCAGGGTTATACTTGCTATATGCTACTCTGAATACATTCTAAAGGCAAGAATCAGTAACCCGATTTCTACATACATTCTTCGCATATGTCATTTTGAAATTAGATGATTTACAAAGTAACGTTAATGTGAACATCAGCAGCAGGTGGTACATTTTTGTACTTTTTTATTTTTCAGGCTCAAATTTTCAAAATTGTGTTTACAAAAGCACCTGCCTGATAATGACTGTGCATGTTTCGGAACCGCACATAAGAGCTTGGTGGGTCGCAGCTTGAGTACCCCTGCTGTACAGTAACAACATTCTAGAAAGCAATTCTCAATTTTTTTTAAAAAAGAGCCAAAAATACGTTGTGGCGTTCCAAAAATACCTAATATTCACCGAATCCGACGCAGTTTAGACAAAAGAAGCGTAGCGCTTCTATTCCTAAAAGTTCTACAACTTAGATACGATTAAAATGTGTTTAAACGGGAAGGAAAACGAAGTCAAATTGAAACAGGCTCATGATAAAAAAAGTAGACGATATATGATTCATTTCCTACATCAGGATGTAATTCAACTTCCGCGAGAAGGGAATACAATAACGCTTCATTAATGAAATAATAAAATCATAATTAGAGCAGACTAGAACTGGGAACAAAAAGAAGCTTTTTACAGTTTGTTAAAATATACGTGAGTCGTATTTCAAAGGAGAGTTTAACATTTCATTCAGACTGACAATGCTTAGTTCGGATAGTGTATCAGCAAGGATACGTAATTTTCGTGCTTAAAGAAATAGATGCGAATAAATGCGAAATTTGCCGATACTAGCGAATAAACGCGAAAATTATTTTTTTACTTCTTTTCGGCGAAAACTTGCTGATAAACGGATTTTTAAGCGAAATTAGGTAGTAATAGTAATGATTTATTAACATAATTGCTGCTACCTTAAATTTGCAAAGGCTATACAAAGTAAGACCATCCGCGGTCTTTAACTGATAAATCTCCTTCTCCTTGGGATTTGCTCAGAATTTCACCTGGACAGTTTGCCCTTACCGGAGTCGAACCTAAAAATCTAACTGTAAAAATCAATCATCAAGTTTTGTGGAACAATTTAGTAGATTTAAAAACGTCTCTTTAGCGCCAAAACGAGGGTATTTGAGCTATTTTCAGTAGTCAACCAAGATACTCTTGTTGATGTTATACAGATTTTATACAGATTACGAAATGCTGCTATCTTAACTTTGCAAAGGCTATACAAAACCACCATTATCCCGTTAACAGAGTAAATGCTGAGGTATTTTAGTATCTAGAACATAGTAATTAATGACAGAAGGTAAAGACATAAGGAACAGAATGTGGAGACCAGTGGCGCTCCCAGAGGGAGGGGAGCAAGGGGCCCTGCCCCTCCCCAAAGAAATAGAAATTGCATTATGAATATTGATTTTGCATTATAAATATTTTTATCCGTTCATCTCAGCCCCCAATGCATTATAAATATTTTTATTTGTTCATCTCGGCCTCCCTCCATGTATTATAAATATTTTTATCCGTTCATCTCGGCCCCCCATGTATTATAAATATTTTTATCCGTTCATCTCGCCCCCCTCCATGTATTATAAATATTTTTATCCGTTCATCTCGCCCCCCCCATGTATTATAAATATTTTTATCCGTTCATCTCGCCCCCCCATGTATTATAAATGTTTTTATCTGCTCATCTCGCCCCCCCCCCATGTATTATAAATATTTTATCCGTTCATCTCGCCCCCCCATGTATTATAAATATTTTATCCTTTCATCTGCCCCCCCATGTATTATAAATATTTTTATCCGTTCATCTCGGCCCCCCATGTATTATAAATATTTTTATCCGTTCATCTCGCCCCCCCCATGTATTATAAATGTTTTTATCTGCTCATCTCGCCCCCCCTATGTATTATAAATATTTTTATCCGTTCATCTCGGCCCCCCATGTATTATAAATATTTTATCCGTTCATCTCGCCCCCCCCCATGTATTATAAATATTTTTATCCGTTCATCTCGGCCCCCCATGTATTATAAATATTTTTATCCGTTCATCTCGCCCCCCCCCATGTATTATAAATGTTTTTATCTGCTCATCTCGCCCCCCCCATGTATTATAAATATTTTTATCCGTTCATCTCGGCCCCCCCATGTATTATAAATGTTTTTATCCGTTCATATCGCCCCCCCCCATGTATTATAAATATTTTTATCCATTCATCTCGCCCCCCCCATGTATTATAAATGTTTTTATCTGCTCATCTCGCCCCCCCATGTATTGTAAATATTTTTATCCGTTCATCTCGGCCCCCCATGTATTATAAATGTTTTTATCCGTTCATCTCGCACCCCCCATGTATTATAAATGTTTTTATCCGTTCATCTCGCCCCCCCCCATGTATTATAAATGTTTTTATCTGCTCATCTCGCCCCCCCCATGTATTATAAATATTTTTATCCGTTCATCTCGGCCCCCCCATGTATTATAAATGTTTTTATCCGTCCATATCGCCCCCCCATGTATTATAAATATTTTTATCCATTCATCTCGCCCCCCCCATGTATTATAAATGTTTTTATCTGCTCATCTCGCCCCCCCCCATGTATTGTAAATATTTTTATCCGTTCATCTCGGCCCCCCATGTATTATAAATGTTTTTATCCGTTCATCTCGCACCCCCCATGTATTATAAATGTTTTTATCCGTTCATCTCGCCCCCCCCATGTATTATAAATGTTTTTATCTGCTCATCTCGCCCCCTCATGTATTATAAATATTTTTATCCGTTCATCTCGGCCCCCCATGTATTATAAATGTTTTTATCCGTTCATCTCGCCCCCCCCATGTATTATAAATATTTTTATCCGTTCATCTCGCCCCCCCCATGTATTATAAATATTTTATCCTTTCATCTCGCCCCCCCATGTATTATAAATATTTTTATCCGTTCATCTCGGCCCCCCATGTATTATAAATATTTTTATCCGTTCATCTCGCCCCCCCCCATGTATTATAAATGTTTTTATCTGCTCATCTCGCCCCCCCCCATGTATTATAAATATTTTTATCCGTTCATCTTGGGCCCCCCCAAAAAAAATCCTGGGTGCGCCACTGCTGGATACTACTACAATATTAGCTGTTAACTAAGAATTTTGATACTTACCTATCCATGTAAGTAATATTGCAATTTTTTTAATAAATGCGAAATTTTATATATTGTAATTTTTGTTTGTATTTATTGTATTTTTTGTAAATGTATGTATCCCTATGTATCAGGTACCGAATATAAAATGAAGTAAAACGGCATACCATCAGTATATTTATAAGGATTGCATAAAATATGCATGAAAAACGGAGGTATGATTACATGAAAGATTGCATTTTCACGGGTAAATCAGGAAATTTGGAAATTCTAAATGTAAAAGTATGTTTTCAATTTAGAAAACAGTAAAGAGATCAAAGCATTATTTCGGCTCTCCAAATTTTTAAATATTTGCATACAATTAGCTCATTTTATACAGAGAAATTTCCGTATAATTTCTACTGATCGAAATACGTTAATTATCTGAAACTTTTTTAACCGAGAATTTCGCGCGGAAGTTAATGAATTAAGATCTGAGACAGAAAAGTACACAGATCAAGCATTCATTTTAATATGTTAAGACATGGTGTGATTCAATCTATATGCAAAAGCAATTTTAACGCAAGACGTTTTACATTGAAAATTAATTAATCTTTATTCATCAATAAAAAGAATAACATCTATATTTTAATTCAATTATCGAAAGCGACCTTTGTTGCTAATAGTATTTTAATATGTATTTCTGTAAATAAATGAAGTTTGATAAAATAAGCATTCATACAAAGCTTAGAGAGTTCCGTTCATAGAAAAACAACGATTTATATAATTTTACTTAAGAATTTTTTTTTCAATTGATATATATCTCAGAAGTGCTCTTTGACATAACGATTTATGCAATATTCACCCTACAAAGTTTTCTAATTTATGATTTAAAATGTTTGGCTTCCAAAATATCAAGCTGCTCCGTCAATAAATTATTTTGGTTTAGGTAACTCTTCTCTTTTGTTAGTTGAAAGATTTTTTTTTCAGCACAGTGGTCATCATTCAATATAAGTGTGTGACAAAGGATTGTAAAACTGCGATTTACAGCTCACTCCTACTTGAAATCGTTGTTACGTTGAACAAATGTTGTGAAATTAAGCAAATTTTATGAAATTATATATATACAGGGTGTCCCAAAACGACCGCATAAACTCTGCACAGCTAGATTCCTCGTTGGGAGTACATAAAAACTGCCCAAAGAAGCGTTCCTGTACGATCCATAGTTTACGAGAAAAATACAAAAAACAAAGTATGACGTCACTGCCACTGCAAGAAAAAACACTTTATTGAACATATTAACAGCATGCACAATTTAAAGCAGATGTTCAAAGTGTCCGCCGTGCAAGTGTCGTCAAAGTGTCGAGGCAGGCTTGAGCACGCCGTGGAATGGCTGTCATCACAAGTTGCAGCATCGCGGGGTCCACCGAAGTACAAGCAGCATGCAGACGAGCAACTAAGTCCATTTGTGTTGTCACTACGTCTCGATACACCAGTTCCTTGAGATGGCCCCATAGGAAAAAATACAATGGTGTAAGATCTGGCGAACGTGGAGGCCATAGAACCGGACCCCCACGTCCGATCCAGCGGCCGGGGTATTCCATATTCTGCCAACCACGTACAGGAGCACAGAAATGCGCCGGAGCCCCATCATGCTGGAACCAAAGTCCCTGTATTGCCGCTAATGGTATGTCATCGAGTAACTCGGTTAAGACCTCATTGAGAAACACCAAGTACGACTGTCCCGAGATCCGTTCAGGCAACAGATATGGTCCAAGCAGGCGATCCCCGAGTATGCCGGCCCACACGTTAAGAGACCAACGTTCCTGATGTTTCTGCGGCCGGATTGCATGCGGATTGACCTGGGACCACATATGGCTGTTGTGATGGTTGAATACCCCATCATGAGTGAAACATGATGCATCAGTCCACAGGATATGTGCAATGAAACCATTATCTGTGTTCTGTTGCTGCAACATCCATTCACAGAAGGCCACGCGTTTCTGAAAGTCACCTGGTTTCAGACCTTGCACGGTTGTGTACCGAAATGGGTGTAGCCTCTCAGACCGTAAAAGCCTGTGCACAATACTTTTACTCGAAGTCATCTCACGGGCTAATGCACGTGTGCTTACCTCGGGCGTCTCTTCTACTCGCTGCAGTATTGCATCCGCCTGTGCTACCGTCACGCCGCTCCGCGGTCTTCCAGTATCGTGAAGATTGGCTGTTGGCAAGACGCTTCCCGTATTTCGCAGTCTGTCGTCCAGCCTACGGATGACGTTGACATCGGGAGGACGGCGGGACGGATATCGACGGGCATACTCCCTAGCAGTTCGTAAGGCATTTCCATTACATCGGACGTACATCAAGTACATGTCGCAGTAGTCACGAACGAAGTACATGGCCACCATACGAAGACTACCGGTAGCTGCAAGATGCAGCCTTTTAAATACCAGTTCAACGGCGGCTTAACGTCATTCCATGGCGCGCGCGTATGCATGACACGATATGCGCGGCGAACGTTTTAAACATTATCTTGAAAGATATGCATATATTGTTGTTGATATGTCCAATAAAGTGTTTTTTTTCTTGCACTGGCAGTGACGTCATACTTTGTTTTTCGTATTTTTCTCTTAAACTATGGATCGTACAAGAGCGCTTCTTTGGGCAGTTTTTATGTACTCCCAACGAGTAATCTAGCTGTGCAGAGTTTATGCGGTCGTTTAGGGACACCCTGTATATATATATATATATATATGTGTGTGTGTGTGTGTGTGCCCTTGATTATGAAAGTGATCTAAGTCCCTGTATCTGTGATTGCAAAAGTGGTGTATGTCATATATTTTTCACTTCGAGATATTTAAAGGTTTGTGGTTGAACAAACTAAAAAATATTTTTATGCTACCGGGTGACCAGAATTAAAACATCCATATTCTGACCTCCCTGTACATCGTACTACTCAATGTAAAGATTTCAAATTTTGTAGACATACTATCCAAGACATGGGAAAACGGATTACACGAAAAAATATTTAGTTCCTAAAATCGCCGATAGAGAGCGCTGTACAACTTGACATATGAGGAAAATACACAAAAACCCATTTAAACACATTTTATTTCAACGTACCAAACATTCACGTGACAAATACCTTACCAACGCAGGGAATGCTGTTCAGTGCGGTTTCCTTCTTGTAGATGTAAAATCTGCAGTTTTTGGACAGCTTGTACAACTGCGGATAGTAGCTGGTCGACTGAAATGTTTCTCACATGCAGACTGATACTTTCTTTCAAGTCTGCCAAGGTAACTTGACGTCCTCGATAAACAAGATTTTTTAAGTGCCCCCGAAGCCAAAAATCACACTGATTAAGATCCGGAGAACGAAATGGCCAGGTTGTCAGAAAGACATTCCCAATTATTCCGTCATTTGTGAAACGTTGCCGAAGAAACCGCTGTACACAGAGTCCAATGTGTGGAGGTGCTCCCACTTGCATAAAAGTAACTGAATAAAGACATTATCGCTGTTGCAAATGGGGTACAACAAAAGTTTCGAGCATCCTTTTGTATCTGTTGTCCGTCATGTTGCATGTCACAGGGCCATTGAGAGTAGCCTCTTCGAAAAAGAAAGGTCCAGGATGTGGCTGTGAATCCACACCATACTGTAACTTTCGGTGAGAGGAGTGGATCTCTTGGAAGGTACGGGCATTTTCTGTGTCCCAAAATGCGATAGTTATGGGTGTTCGCTGTTCCACTCAGGTGAAATGGGCCTCGTGACTCCACAGAATCTGCCATGGTCACGATGCATCCACTTCCACTCTAGCAATAAATGTCAATGCAAAGGTCACTCGCTTCTCCCTGTCGATGGCCAGTAACTGTTGATTATGACTAATTTTGTGCAGGAAACAATGCATCATTTTTATCAGTATGTTCAACACTGTGCTATTGGGAAACCCAAGTGTCGTTACACTGTACGTGCATGCACTGCTACAGCCTACAACCATTATCCATTGATAATTCAACCACAGCGGTGGCAACATCCTCAACAACATCTGAACGAACCGGTTTTCGTCCTCAACCCAGATGAATTCCAAGATGTCCAATTTTTTTCGAATCCAGCGATCATTTACCTGAGACCTTGTGGAAGAAATGATCCTTTGCTCAAATTCTTATTTCGGCGAAACTCTCGATGTGCACATGAAGCATTTCCTTTGTTTTCATAAAAGAGCTTCGCAAGCAAAGCGCCTTCTGGCAGCGGGACAACCATCACTAATAAGAATGACATTCTTACTTTTTATCGTCTTTTATACCCAGAATATGGCTGCAAACCATGGGTTTATGTAAATTTTTGTGCTTACTGTGCGAAATTGCAGTTACAGTGACAGTTTAAGCTACTTTACATTTTTTTTCTCTTTTTCCACAGGGTAATAGAAATTAAAAGGAAAAATTTCATTTCACACGTGTTTCTTTATTATTATTATTTTAGTCTTTTATTCATATTTTCTGTTGGCTGAACGATGGCTGAATGGCTAGGGCACTGGCTTTCGATACCAGAGTCAATGCAAATGGTGGGTTCGAATCCCACACTTGGCATGGACGTTTGTAACCGTTCGGAGTCGGCTTTAAATAGTAAGTCAAACTAACCATCGTGTAACAAAAAATGACCGTATCGCTCTAAACCAAACCAAACCAAACCATATTTTCTGTTGTACAGCGCCACCTATCGGTGTTTTTAGAACTAAAGTTTTCTCGCGAAATCCGTTTCCCCATGTCTTGAATAGTATGTGTACAAAGCTTTTACATTGAATAGATCGATATACAGCTAGGACAGAGAGGGGTGTTTTAATTCTGGTCACCCGGTATATAATAAAATATTTACTGTTCAATATTTTTTAATTTTTGTTAAGACTACTTCAGATTGCCTTAATGTAAAAGAAAGCAACAAGAAAACTCATTTTTTTACATTCTTCACATACGCCGTTTTCGTAGTCACTGGCACAATGACTTAAGCCACCATCATAATCAAGGGCACACACACACACACATACATAATATATATATATATATGTGTGTGTGTGTGTGTGTGTGTGTGTGTACTAAATTGGGTGAGGTAACAATAAATTTTGATGGTTCCAAAAGAAATTATTTTTACGAATGAGAGAAGGAATGTAGTCGAGATTCGTAAGAGCATTTACGGGCATTCACCTCTTCTTTTTTTTCGCTAAGTTTCTTCGCTGTAATCAGCAAAATTCGCAAATTGGTGGGAAAAAAATTATATCTCTTCAATAAGTGCTCTTGACATTAAACCTTTTTTTTTCATGAAAACCGCAGAATCCGAAATGCAGATTCTGATTTCGGATAAGGGCGTTATATTTGGCTGGCGTTTTTGAGGTCATTAATTTGTTATACACAGTAAAAGGCGTAACTGTATTTGCTAATGCTTGTTTTATTTTGCGTGCTTGTTTATTTTGATTTAATGCGAATTAGGAGCCATTAAAAGGAGTTTAATTCTAACTGTAGTAGACAATGTACAATTCCGTTCTGCTTTGGTATCACAATTATGCCATTGCTATAGTTTTGTGATTTTAATTTGAAATGAATTCCCAAATGCTATATGTTTTTGTGCCTTTTTTTTCTGTGCGAGAATATATTTTATTAAATGCTCTGCCGCCCTCACGATGCTTTATACCAGTACTTGATCGCAGTGTCTGAACATCTGATCATCTTTTACAGTGAGAGTAGAGCGAAAAATTATGACAGTGATGTATTACTTTTGCATGAGCGGGACATAGTAGTAAATTTCCAGTTTAAATACAAAGGGTCTTTCTTTTAACTTAAAAAGCATGCAAGAAAAAATGACGTCTCGAAATTATCTGCCTATCACTGTCAGCCTCGTGACCAAATGCAAACTCGCAAATCGTGTACTGGTTTTATGTAGTACACGACTACATCAACCATACTATCTTCATCAGGGGCGGATCCAGTCCAGAGTTTTACTTTTAAGGGGAAACGTCGGTTCTTAGGGTTATATATATATATATATATATATATATATATAAGAAATAAACATCGTCTCATTTTAAATATAAACTCATTTAGTATTAGGTCTACGATTATATAATTTCAGGCTATGGAAAAAAAAATACGCCAAGCTTTTTTTTTTTTGTGGGGGGGGGGGAGGGGAATTGCCCCTATTGCATCCCATTGGAGCCGCCAATGATCTTCGTGCTGTCTTGTGAAGGCATGACCAGGGAAATTACATCTGAGAATCATAAGACATTATATTCTGAGAAGATCATTTTTCAGTCACGTGGTTAATGCGGAAAAGAACTGTTATTAACAACGCTTATATAATTGATGGTATTAGTAAATAATTTTTAAATATATGTTGTTGCTGTTGTTATTTCTAATGCCCCCTTGGGGGAAGTATTCCAGACCAGGCCCTATAGGCCTGCGGGCTAAGGGGTGCAGCTCCGGTTTATAACGAAACCAGAATACTCGAAATCCTATTTAGCCTGGTATCATCTCAATTTTAGCAACATCTGGGGGCAACGTACCTTCTCCCACCCTCTCTGACATCATAGAGGAAATTTGCGGTCCACGGATTTAACGTGCCCATATCCGGCCCTGACACGAGGGAATTTAATGGCTCTTGTTGGGATTTGGTAGGGGTACCTTTGGCACCGAAAGCCGACGCGCTACCACAAGGATACCTCCGGCCCTCTTAAATATATATTTTGCCTCAATGATCTGCATAAACTTTTATTGACCTTTAACACCTTTCAATACAGATAAAATATATCTGACAAAATCATCCTCGTTATTTTATAGAATTTTTAAAAAAAAATTAGTTTCTTCCCGAAATTCTTTGAAACTGTTATTTTTACAAGTTTTTTTTTCCTTCTGAGAATACACGCCAGTCAATTCACAGCCAAAGTCAAATTGCTTCCCGAATGCTAAAGCTCTTGTATCGTGGTATGACAGGGGAATTTAAAATATATACGCCTTAAAAAGACAGGCTGCAAAATATTTTTGTAATTCAAATGAATACTTCAAGTACATCTGGAATTCCTTTTCAATGAATTATTACTAGAAAATAGTACGAAATAAAAGGTGTAAATGTGTTACTTTCCGGGAAATTTTTTGCCTGTGTTAAAATGTACATTGGACGGAGAAAAATCCTGGAATAGAAAGAACTGTTTAGCTTGAAATATTTTCTTTAGTGAAGCAAAAGAATGTTAGATGAACTGTCCTATTTTTGTATTTTCTATAGAAGTAAAGGGTATAGAGAAAGAATATACCGGGTTGTTATAATTAAACTTCCCCTATAAACGGCATCCTACAGCGCAAACGGGTGAACGGAATGCAACGAAATTTTGAATATGGACTATACACGAAATACGCTCACGGAATTTCGAAAAAAAAATTAGTTCCATAATGTCCACCAGAGAGCACCTTTTTGGGAAAAACATGAAATTTAACACAATAAACGACCAAAACGGAATACAGAAACAATATTAACATTTATTGATTAGTTTCTGATCACCTTGTCATCGAAGAACATTAAGTAAAGGTAAGGGAGAAACAAAACAGTTCAGTTTGCAGAAACAAGAACAGATTAGGATGAAATTGCACAAGAGGAGCAGTTGTTAATCGTGTCCAGGACGATGTAGGGAAAGCTGCTCCACGTGACCACCTTCATTCACCTGCAAAATTTCAAGTCGATGGACAATGTGTTCCACAGCAGATCGTAACTGATCAGATGTGAGGCTTCGCACATGAAGCGTTATGAAGTTCTTTAAGTCATTCAACGTCGCAGCACCTCCACGATACACCAGACTTTTTAAATAGCCACATAACCAGAAATCGCACGGAGTTAGATCCAGCGAACGTGGTGACCATGGATTAGAATAGGAGCGACTAATAACACGTTCCTCTGTGGAGTGTTGGAGCAATAACGCCTTCACGGTCCCATGGATATGTGGGGGCGCACCATCCTGCATGAAAATGGCCTATGTAAGGACCCGTAATTGCTGTAGTTGCGGCACAACACACGTCTGCAGCATTTCATGGTACCGACGGTCCCTAACGGAACATGTGACAGGCCCACGTTCACCGATTTCCTCAAAGAAGAATGGCCGAAGGATGAATGTCGCCGTGAATCCACACCAGACAGTGACCTTTGGAGACTGTAAGGGAAATTCAGTCTGGATCCGCGGATTTTCCTTAGCCCAAATGCGGCAATTCTGTATGTTGACTGTCCCATTGAGGAAGAAATGAGCCTTGTCGCTCCACAGAATATTCCAAGGCCATGACAGATCAACAGTCATTCTGTTGAGAAAACTGACATACATAGAGACACTTTGCTTGCTCTCTCTCTCTCTCTCTCCTCTCTCTCTCTCTCTCTCTCTATATATATATATATATATATATATATATATATATATATATATATATATATATATATATATATACTGAAGAGCCGAAAAAACTGGTACACCTGTCTAATATCATGTAGGGACCACACGAGCACGCAGAAGTGCACGACGCAAGAGTGGAACACAACTAGGGTTTTCGACTTTGAGTAACTTTTTTAGAACCCGAGTTTCGGGTTTAAGCGGTTTTTTTAATTTAAAACCCGGGTTTTCACGGGTTTACTTGGTTGGTTTATTTCAAAATTTCAAATATAAAAAAAACAGTAAATAAATTTAATGTTAATAAACATATACATATATGTATAACATAAATAAAAGTGGTACAAATATCTCATTTTTTATAAAATTGCATTACAACCATCATTGCACTCAACGTATCATCATCTTCAGTCGGCTTCTGAGTTTATTAGCAAAGAGACCCATTATAGAAAATGCTCATTCGGCTTCCACCGAAGTTGGTCGAATTGTTGTTAAAGACCTGAAAAGTTTATCTAGCATTTCAGGTCGGCCTTTTTGTTGCCCGAAACAACTCAATTTCTTTTCTTATGATATATGAACCAGATTTTTATTTTTTATTATTTTCCTTATTATCATTCTCCTGTAGAAACATACTAAGCTCATCGGATTGGGACATTTGTTTAGTACAAGCACCAATACTCGTAGCATCATCTTCAATTCCATCTTTAACTCCCACCTCAACTGCTACTTCTGGTTCAGACACTGACTCATTATCATTTACGTTGAATAATCGTTTTATTGAGGCTGTTGCCAGATCAAATATTTTGTTTTTAAAAATTTTACTACCAAACTCACCATATGATTGGTCTTGGTTCCAAATGAAGGAATATAATTGGTATTCTACTGTATTAGATAAATAACTAATTCCCCGGATTTACATTAAAAATTCCCCGGGTTTCGGGTTCGTAAAATCTTTGAAAAACCCGGATTTTCGGGTTCGGGGAAACCCGGGTCAAAAAACCCTAAACACGATGTGGCATGGACTCGACTGATGTCTGAAGGTATCTTGGACGCAGTTCACGCCATGAATCCTTCAGGGCAGTCTACAGATCCATAGGAGTTCGATGGGGTGGAGATCACTTCTGAACAGCACGTTGCAAGGCATCCCAGATATGCTCACTAATATTAATGTCTGGGGATTTAGGTGGACAATCGAAGTGTCTAATTTCGGAGTGATCTTGGAACCACTCGGAAGCAATTCTCTACGTGGGGAGTGTCGCATTGTCCTGCTGGACTTGTCCAAGTCCGTCGGAAGGCACAATGGAGATGAATGGGGGTAGATGATCGGATAGGTTACTTATGTACTCATCACCTGCCAGAGTTGTCTCTGGATGCATCAGGGGGTCCATATCACGCCAACTGCACACGCTCCATACCATCACAGAAGCTCCAAAAGCTTGAACAGTCCCCGATTGACATGTATGGTCCATGGATTCATGAGGTTGTCTCCATACCCGTACACATTCATCCGCCCGATACAATTGGAAACGAGACTCTTCAAACCAGGCAACGTGTTACCAGTCATCAACGGTCCAATGGATGTGCTGGCGGGCCCAGACAAGGCGTAGAGCTTTGTGCCGTGCTGTCAACAACGGTACACGAATGGGCCTGAAGCTCCGAAAGCCCATATCAATGACGGTCCGTTGAACAGTTTGCATGCTGACACTTCTTGATGACCCATCATTGAAATCCACAGCAATATGAGGAAGTGTTGCACGTCTATCTCGATTAAGGATTCTCGTCCGTCATCGACGATCCAGTTCTTTCAAGTTCTTTTTCCGGCCGCACCGCTGTCAGAGATTTCATGGTTTACCATTAGAGTATGGACTTAAAAAAAATTATTTATTATTCAATAGGCAAAAAAAATTGTCAGTTAGTTGTGTTAATCATTATTTGGCAAATTTTTATGAACGTAAAAAGTTCGGAGTCAGTCAAATGCTTTGACAATAATATTTCAAAAATTGCACTTAACCGATTTGGATTGGTAATGGCTCAATTATAAGATATCATTTCTTATATAATGCCCAATAATAGCCTCATATTATAAAATGACTAAAATGTATAAACCGCTCCAATTCTAATGATTGTCTTCTATTTGTTTTGGCATTCACTAAGCTTGGTAATAGCTTTATGAAAGGGAATTTATATTTTATTTCTTACGAGTCACACAGGCCGTTAATAGCTTTTCTAAATACAAGAAAATCGTAAAGAGGAATTCGTAACTTTGTAGCAGACAGACGGATGACTTTCCTTAATAACTTCAGACAGGTTCTATCTGCGAAGTAATCACGTCTTTTTGCGTTTATTTGTGTAATTCTCTGCATGTTTTCTCGAAGGGGAGTTTGAAACAGGTAGTCAAATTATTTTAAATACCTTACTGAAAACGCTTGATTTTAATGCATTGTTTTCAAATTACATTTTTCTTTTTATAGATACAATAAGATAGATATAGATTTTACTTTTAATTATTAATGAAATATAATTCTACTTAAATATAATTCTACTCAATATAATTCTATAAAAATATAATGCTACACAATATTTTATATGGGTTATTCCCCATCAGATTATTCCAGAAACAATTCGCTTTGCCGGTTAGAATTATTATCGCTACTAATGATGCAATGAAATTTTGTTACTCTATTTTCTATTATCTAAATGAATAATAATTATATATATATATATATATATATATATATATATATATATGTGTGTGTGTGTGTGTGTGTGTGTGTGTATGTATGTATGTATGTATATATATATATATATATATATATATATATATATATATATATATATATATATATATATATATATATGAGGGGCGTGGTCGTAAATAGCAAGGGAGATTGTGTTATTAGTTTGAGCATTTCGTTCCCAAGTAATAATTGCAATAAGGTTTGCACAGTAACATCTTTTTAAAAATTTTACACTAATTTTCGCAAACTCGTGAACCCATTAAATTTTATCGCATATTTCAAGTACTTTCCCGTAAATATTTATCTTCAACTATGAAAATTAAAATTTACAATTTTAATCCAGATTTTTATATAATCATCAGGTTCCCGTTGAAATAAAATAATACAGCAAAGTGCATTTTGCTTTCTCATATATCCGTAAAATATCGGAAATTTACTACGTTACTGTTTCAAGGGGGAGAAAAGAGGTGACTCTCGAGCAAATAATATTTGTTTCAAAATTTTAAATAAAGTCATTCAGTTACAGATATTATTTACGGTAGATATCAGGACTCTGTAACACGAGCGTATTTATCAATATGCTGCTGTCTCTAGGGAAACACGTAACTTGTGAAATCCCACCAATATTTTGGTACATGTTTGACAAAATATTTCTCAAACAAACTGGAAAAAGAACGTAATATGGAAATTGTATATGATAATTATAAATAATTCGTACTAAATATTTTTAAAATATTTATCGTATGGTAAGCACACATGTATCAAACACGACATTTTCGCTATGCTTAACGAATATAAAATTATACAGACACTTGTTCCTCTGTTACGAAACATTACGTTTGTATCTATTTATCTCACGCGTATGATGAATACATCTTGCTTCCTCACGTATTTACTCAGTCAGGATCTGAAAGGTTGCTGCTACCAAACACAGCTGCTTTTTCTCAGTTCAAGAATTGGAAAGCTTGTAGTTATGGCAGCATGAGGTTTTTTTCTTTTATTAAATAAACGAAATGTGTGTGGTTTTGTCTTTATAACTTTATGCTGTCCTACAAATTTTCTTTATGGATTTCTTTCTCGATTCTTTTTGTTTGACGTCATTCTATCAAGATGGCGTAACTAACACTTAGGTCAGTTGTGTATTAACCCTATTGGATCTGCTCAACTCAATGTTAACCTATGGAGACAATTTGTCTTCTATTTACAGCTACATAAATACTGATAATCCAATAAAAATGGTATTTTCAGATAACCTGAATTATTCTGCACCTTGCAACAAGATTCATTTTATAAATTTCGTCCACCATAGGAATTTATGAGCGTTTAAAACACACTATATCAGATTTTTTTTCTCCAAATAATTTAAATTTAAAAATATTATTTGCATTTAAAAAAAAAGTCCCTAGATATAACATTTTTTTCTCCATTAAAGGAATACAATTTTGAAAAAAATTAAATCCAAGTCGGCAGTCCTAAGGCAAATTTTCCCCATAGGTTAACATTGAGGTGAGTGAATCCACTAGGGTAAGTACAGAACAGCCATAGTTTGAATAAAGCCAGAGATCACGCGTTCAAATAAGAACTGTTATTGACTAGTTAAAGTAGGGGTTCCAGACCTTTTTCCTACATCGACCCCTTTTAAAAGAATGATTTTCTTCATGGATCCCTCACATTTTTCTCTATAATATACAGCATACAAAATAATTATAATACTAATAATTGCACATTTAAAGATAACAATTTGACTAAGAATATGAACAAAAAATTAGAAAAAGGTGGTTCATTAGGTTTATGTTTTATTATTTTTGTACAATTTTCATTTTTAATTTCACAAATATAAACCAGATTTCAGAAACACAGATTGTAATTGCGCAAACATGGCCAAGAGAAAAACGAAACTGCTTCTGATTGGTTGAATCTGGAGGACCTATGTGCTGTTTAAGGTGCAGTGAATTTTCCCTGTTCTGCCTAGGGTATACAAATAAAAGCCGACGGCGGCATTCGAGGCATATACAAAAGCGTCATGACGTTCGACTTTAGATGCGTGGATTACTCCGCCCTATGCAAATCTGTATTTATACATATTCAAACGGATATTATTACGTAAAAATTACATTCCTAAAAAATTAGATTAAATTTTAAAACAGAAAAATTTATCATAGACCCCCAATAGACCCCTGGAATACTATAGACTCTTTTGAAACTTCCATCGACCCTCAAGGGGTCCACCTGGACCTCGTTGGGAATCCCTGAGTTAAAGTATAAAAGACGGGAAGCGAATTACTTTTCACTACTACTTCGACTGATGTCCGTATAGCTTTTGAGTTCTTAGCCTTTGAGTTTTGATGTTAGTTCAGCGAATGTGGATTGAACAGTTCAGCAGTGATAATATATTGAGCAGTGGTAATGCATATTGAGGATCGTTAATATCTCTACCCTTTGAATATTTTCTCAATAGTGGCAAGTGCTAATAAGGGTAAAGCACACTAGGGATGTATTTGGAGGTTGTGAATATAAGAATACGGCTTTATTTATTTGAGTAAATCACAGGAACCGTATGAGAGGCAAAAGTGATTGCAATTTGTTTTTAACTGGAGTTATGTTAGAAATAAAGATTCTAGTATAAACCTGTTCCGGTCATTACTGAACATAACCTAGATTTAACCCTGACGGTAGGTTTTTTAAGCATATATTGACATGAACTGATAACAGAACATAAACTATATACTGAGTCCTTATTATCTGTTCATGGTGACCGACAAAGACCAACAACGAAGACTTCAAGCAACGAAGATGAGTTTTCAAGGGGGAAAATTGTGAGAAGCATCATTCAGCATACAAAAATATGGATTATGGCCTCGAAAATCTAACCCTGAACTATTATCCTTTTTCTAAAGAACCAGATTAGACGTTGTAAATTTTTATCACGACCCAAAGAGTAAGGTGAGTTTCTGATGTATTTTGAATACCAATTGAAAGGAACCGAAACGGACTTTCTTCTGGACAAAGAAATCGATATTGGGCTAAAAAGGAGACCTGACATGATAGATTTAATTTTAAAGACTTTTCACTAGTAAAAACGATGACTGTAGGACTGTAACAACGAAAATGTCAAAATGAAGAAAAATCCTTGAGTCAAATGGTTTGATTGCCAGTGTCCTGGCTTTTGTCATCATACACATTTTAAAGTTAAGACTGCTGTGTACTAACCCTATTGGAATCTCTCACCTCAATGTTAACGTATGGAGCAATTTTTTTTACTATTAACAGTTACATAAATGCTGGCAACCAAATAAAAGGGTGTTTTCAGATAGCCTGAACTTTTCTGCACCTTGCGACACGATTCAGTTTATAAATTTCGTTCACCAAAGGAATTTATGAGCGTTTAAATCACACTCTACCAGATTTTTTCCCCGAATAATTTAAACTTGAAGGTATATTTCCATTTTTTTAAAGAAAAATTTCCCAAGGTGTAAAATTTCTTTCTCTATTACGGTACAATTAAAAAAAAAATTTAAATCCAAGTCAGCAATCCTTGGACAAATTTTCTCTGTGGGTTAACATTGAGGTGAGCGAATCCAATGGAGTTAGTACATAGAAGTCTTAAATCACACATTTAATCAGAAAATAGTCGATACTGGAGTTTTAAAATCCTTCATAATCTAAAATAACTATGCTAAGTATCTAGGAGAAATTTTAATACGCTTAATTCAAATGCATATTTCTTTCTCTATGCCTTAATTAACAAGAATTCTTGATTCAATTTTTAACAAAATAAATCTAAGATTATCTCTCTTCTGGCCGTAAAACAACCCCGTTGTTTCTCTCTGGATATCTTCGTTCCTTCAAAAATGCAACAATAACAGAGATTAAAACATAAATAGCTAACTGCGATTCTGAGGAAAGCGCCTTTTAAAAAGAGGCTGGTTATAAGAACTCTCCAAAATGAGACATAAAGCTATTATTTATGCTTCAAAGCTTTCAAGAATGAAGCAAGTTTCTTATTAATAGTATTTTCACCGAAAAATAAAGTACGGATTATAAGGTTCAAGAAAGAAAATTCGAAAAAAAGGGAGAAAAAATAACAATGTTATTAGAAATTTCAGGAGATATTTTTTCATTCATATTTTCTTAAAAATTAAAATTATGAAAGCTTCTTGGTTCTTCTCCAAAATCTTGTTTTCAACACACAAGAATGACTTTTTGAAGTATATACTTATAAGTAATTATTGCCTTTAAAGTATGCGTTGTGATTTAGGTACGTCGTACTTTTAAATTAAAAAAGGAGGGATGATTTTTTTTATAAGAAAGCTTGTATATTCTTTATAATTTTCGGAACGTTCCAAGTAGATATAAAGCAGACTATGCTGTTATTGTGTTACATGAGTTTATGTTACCCCTTGTTTCCATTCCTGGAGGATTAACTTGAACTACTTTTTCAATTTTTCAATTTTAAGTAGCGACATCTGGTAGAAATATTTTGTAAGCTACGATTATTGTACTTTGTTTAACATGCATATTATTTCTTGAGAATGCATTATGGGAATGAAACTTTAAACTGTGGTGAAGTTCAGATGTATAACCTTTTATAGCTGAAGTTTAAAATTTAGGATTAAAATTAACGAAAAATTTTCTTTGACATATTTAAATAATAAACAACTTAAAATTATTAAAATCAGTTGTGTTATTCAAGCGTGCAAATCATATTCACTTTCATTGTTCATTATGTATAACGGGTAAAATATGTTACACTGCATTTCCCGGATAACATCCAGGATTAATTAAATATTATTCAGTCAATGTGTAACGAAAGGTGGTTTCAGAAAATGCCATATATTGCAGTGTTAGGTCCAGGACATTTATCCGAACATGGTGTCAACCTGGGATGCAAACCTAGAGACTCCGTTTGCTTAGATAGGAGTGTAAACACTCATATTACAGGAATTCAATCGCTGAACCCACCATGGAAAACATAAAGAAAATCAGTTTGTTTTCTTGGTGATTTTTATGAATTCGATTCCTATAAATTCGATTTTTATAAATTCGACTTTTATAAATTGTTTATATCAGGAATGAATAATATCCATAATAATCGGTTCATTACAGTCGAGGTTTCATTGTTTATTGGTTATTCAGTTACGAACTGGATATCTTAGTTTAATTGTGTATTAGCTATTGCTTATAGTAATCTTATTAGTTTATCGGTTTTACTATTGGTTCATTGGGTTATGATCTACTTATATAAGTTTACTAGTTATTGGTCATCGAGTTCATTGACTATTTTTATTTTGAGTTAGTTATTGAGTCCATTGGCTAATTTCATTTCGGGCTGGTTCATTAGTTTATTGGTGTATTGGATATTGATCTCATATGTTTAAAATTCTAGCAGGAAGTACGTGACCAATATATTCATCAACGGAGAAGAATTATCTTTATTATAACTAAGATTCAATAGAGTATCGATTCAACAATCTTATTATTTTACTAAGTTATTTTTAAGTATTAGGAACTTCTGTACACGCTTATCTGAAATAATATAAACCCCAACCGTTTTTCAGCGGTAGATAAATGTCACACATCCTAAGGTTGCTGTGTACTAGCAATATTGGATTCGCTCACCTCAGTGTTAACGTATGGAGAAAATTTGTCTACTATTGACAGCTACATAAATGCTGATAATCCAATAAAAATGGTATTTTCTGATACCCTTAACTTTTATGCACCTTGGAACAGAATGCATTTTATAAATTTCGTCCACCAAAGGAATTGATGAACGTTTAAAATGCAATATACCAAATTTTTCCCCGAATAAATTAAATTTTAAAAAATTATTTGCATTTAAAAAAAACAAAAAATGCTTCAAGGTGTAAAATTTGTTTCTCTATTACGGAGTACAATTGAAAAAAATCCTTAAATCCAAGTCGGCAATCCTTGGAAACATTTTCTACATAGGTTAACACTGAGGTGAGCGAATCAATAGGGTATGTACACATCGGCCTTAAGGAACCTGAAAAAAGCCTCCCACATACTACAAATATCTTTCTTCGTATTTTTGTTTCTCTGAACATCTTTCAAATAAGTGATCCAGTAAATTTGTTTCCGCTGTTATTCATATATCTGGGATAAATAAATTGATTTTCTTTTCTTTTAAAAGCAAATGTCGGTTACGTAGAAGTTTGAATAAAGGAACCGTGTTTAACAGTTTTATAAGTCATCGCATTCCACAGAACATGAAAAGACGCCATGATTTGAGAGAAAATTTAGCTAGCCGATTCTGCGAACACCTAATTAGTTCCACTGGATAAGAATTCGGTCTTTTGTCTGTCCAGAGATCAAATTCTAGAGTGAATGCGATTGTTATTACAACAAAATGAAAACATGCATTTCGGCGTGCATTTATTTGAATTGGTTTTCGGTTATGTAGAGCTTTTTTTTATTAAAGATATGTCTGAATGAATACCCAGCCAGGAGGTTTTTTTTATTATTAAAATGGAGAATATCTTTAAAACTACATCATAAACAGGATTTAGAATTGTTATAAAAAGATTGTACGTTTTGCATTCTTCTGTAAATACAAAATGGTTTTTAAGAAACATAATTTTTTTTTTTAAAAAAGCCTTTGTATTAATTGAATTGTATAATCGGATACCTAATAATTCATAATACATTGAAGAATGATGCTGATTTAAATCAAAATAAGAGGGAATAATAATTTATCTAATTTACAAAAGAAAAACTATTTTTTATTCTCTATTTTATTTTAGTACATTATCAGGAGCAATAAAAAATTTTAGAAACATATTATAGATAATTAAAATTATAGAACCCCTAAATGATACCATCCTCATAGTCTTTAAAATATTGCAATTATAGAATACTTTTTAACGACGTTATTTATCTTATCTTTCACTGGATAATCAACGCATCACTGATTTATAAAAGTGACATCACTCTTTTAAGTAGGCGCATGCGCTGCAAATCACGATTACGATGTCATCGTGAAGCAGAGCTATATAATACAGTGAAGTAAAAGTATTAGCTATCAGGCAGTAGTAGTTAGGCCGATGTAGAATTAGACGTTGGCCCGAGGTACCCTATCGGTAGCGTGTCGGCTTTTGGTATTGATGGTGATCGGATCGAATCCTGACAAAATACCTTAGTATCTAAGCCGGATATGAGCACGTTACATAAGTATACCGGAAGTCCTTCTATGAAGCCAGTGGGTGGAGAGGATACGATTCCCCTCCCCCAGATGTCGTCCCAGGGGGTTGCTCGGTTAAAATTGTGGTGGCACCTAGTCAAGTCGGACTCTGACTCTTATGGTGCTGTTATAAACCTGAGGCGCACTACTCTGTCCGAAGCTTATATGGACCTTGTCTGAAACTTCCGGCCAGGGGGCACTGGGAGCACCAACAGTATTAGACGTTGTCCAGTTATACAGGGTGATTTTTTGTAAACTGACACTACTCAGAGGCATCTGTAGCGTGATCTATGAACCGGAACCCCACCAAAATTGATAGAGGGACTAAGGACGACATGTGAAAGAATTTCCGAGGGGGAAAATATTAGTTCCAAAAGTCTCCGATAGGGGACGATATGGCTCTGTTGTTGTCGGTGCAACCGAGAATTCGCATAAAAAGCAAGTAAAACATCAAAATGCAAATTCATAACTGCGTAGTCGACAGCAGCGCCAGTATTTTGGGTGGGATTATCGGTGCGGAATCAGTTGCGCCTTCGCTTTACAGAAGAATGGGTCATCAGTCGTTTTTTTTCCACTGGCATGGCCACCTCGCTTTCCGGACTTAACCCATGTGACATCATTCTGTGGGGTTATTTAAAGTCTAAGGTGTATTTTGGAGGAGTCTCAAACTTGGCGGTCCTAAAGGACAACATATTCCGGACACTGATGAACATTCCTGGTGACATGTTACGCTTGGCCGTTGAGAACATGGTGTTCAGGATACAATGTGTCGTCCAGCAGGACTGTGGTCACAATGAAGGAGGGAGAAATGAATTTGCTGCATAAAGTGGTGTTACAGGGAAATTTCTTTGTTATTCATTTGTCTGCTTACAACTTTTTCGGTATTCTTATAACCCGAAATACTGGCGCTGCTGTCGCCTATGAAGTCGTGAATGTGTATTTTGATGTTTTACTTGCCTTTTATGCAAATTCTCGAGTGCGCTGCAACAAAAGCGCCATATTTCCCCTATCGGTGACTTTTGGAACTATTTTTTTTTTCACGGAAGCTCTTTCCCATATCGTCTTTAGCTCCTTTACCAATTTTGGTGGAATTCCGGCTGATAGATCGCGCTACAGATGGCTCTGAGTAGTTTCAGTTTTTAAAAAAATCACTACTCAGTAATATATATATATATATATATATATATATATATATATATATATATATATATATATATATATATATATATATATATATGCATGTGTGTGTATGTATGGGTATAAATACATGCTTACAATATACATACGTACAATAATTCAATTTTGAACAAGCCCATATGTCTATTTTTCAATTCGATTTTAGTCCAACATTTCATTACCTGCATATATTTGATAATTACGGCCTTATTAGTTATGCGAAAAACCGAAATTCCGCGTTAGTAATTTCTCACACTGAGTTTTATTTGCCGCATAACAATATAAACTCCCTTTTTTTCCCTCCATGTTTCACCGGATTCCATATAACATTATGATTCCACCATTAGTTTCAGATTTGATGAAACATCCGGTTTCATGTCGAAGATTGGAAAAAAAAGAATATAATTTTTTTTAAAGATATCTATGTTACGAGCATATTGTTCATTTCATGTTTCTACATTAAAAATTAAATTTCATTTCGTTTTATACATGCTATTTTACAATATTATCAATAGTAAAATTAGTGATTCTTCTATTTCGATATCCGAACAATTTTTTTATTATTTCTTTTTTCATCAAGAGCAATTTTTTCCTACCTATAACTGGAAGCTTTCCATAGGCAAGAAAAAAATCCTTTTCCTTCCAATTGCATTCTTCTTCCTGGGAAATATACGTAATTATTATAGAATCCATTCTTCTTTCATATTTTAGTTACTTCTTTTTCCTCATTTTTTTAGTCACTTCTCGAAAGGGATAACTTCTTTTGGAATATGTGCCAAATAAAACATTGTTAGGATATCGGATACATTGTACTAGGAAATGTTTTTCAATAATAGCTATATATCTACCCTATTAATATAAAATTATGAGCTAAAATCTGTTAATTTTTTCATATGAAGCTAAGTTTTCTCGTGAATCTTTTATTGTTTCTTTTGTAACCACAAAAGATAAGATAGAAAGGATATACTAGTAGAATATAGAAAGAGAGTGATCCGCCAACAGGTTAGTGGGGCTCTCCCACACACACACACATTATATATATATATATGTGTGTGTGTGTGTGTGTGTGTGTGTGTGTGAGTGTGTGTGTGTGTGTGTGTGTGTGTGTGTATGTGAGTGTGTGTGTGTGTGTGTGTGTGTGTGTATGTGAGTGTGTGTGTGTGTGTGTGTGTGTGTGTTTGTTTCTTTTTTTATCCTGAAATAAGAATCCAGAATTAAATATTTTATCGCAAATATATACCTTGTTTACCTTTTTTTTCTTCATTCTGTAACTTTTAATTTTGTTTGTATTACGAAGCATACCGCCGTAATCTGACTTTCCAAATAAGTCTGTTAAGAAACATATAATTTAGTTTATTACTGATGACAGTGCTAAATTTACTGCATCTTTCCCTACGTTTATCTGTAAACACACGCGGAGTGGCCAATTTATTATGACAACCTAAACATTTTATGCAAATCAGTTGTGACGTCAAGCTGTTGCTGCTAGAGGTTGAAGTTCAGGAAGAGTCGACAATAAAATAGGATTTTGAGGATGATTGTAAAAACCGTTCAAGTGTATTGCTTTTGCGGGAATGAATAAAACGCGATTTAACAGAAAGGGGAATGATTCTGGGCATCAGAAGTGAAAACGTATCCCCCTGTGATGTGTTCGAGAGCAGTTATTGTCAAATAAGTTCAGGCTACCAAGCAAACAATCGCAGTTGGAAAAGAGTAACTTGGTCCTATAAATCACGTTTTCTATTACTCTGTGCATATGGCAGGGTGCGAATATGGAGAAAACAACACGAAATTACGGAACATACTAGTAATTGCATTGCAATAACACTTCAAGATGGTAGAGGTAATGTTACGCTTTGGGAGATGTTTTCCTCGCATTGTATTTGCTGTTTAATTTAAATGGATGAACGTCTAAATGCTAAAAAGTATTTTAATATTCTCGCTTACCAAGTATATTCAGTTATGTTAATGGTTTATACCACTGGACAAAGAAACTCCCAGCAGGACAATGTTCCATACTTTAAAGCTTCCATTTTCCCCAGATATTTAGTAGAGACTTCACCTTGCATAGTTGGTCTCCATAATGACCAGATATCAATCGAATCCAGCATTTATAGTACGACATCGATAAGGACACCGCGTAGCTGGAGTCATAAACATAAAAATTTAAAGAACTATAAAAGTACAGTTTATAGGATATAGTCTTAGATTCCTCGAGTCACCTGACACCTCATAGAGTCGATGCCAAAGAGAATCGCAGAACTATTAAGAGTAAAAGGTGGTTTAACAATATACTGAATACGTGGCCATAAAAAATAATTAGCCAATCAGTGTATATAAAGGGAAAAAATAATATCTGGGCATGCAGTAAAAGTCGTTTTTACATATCAATCAAAATTATTTTTTTCCTTATCTAACTTTAAAGCGAAGAGTTAAATCTTGTAGAACCTGCACAAAGTATCTCCCCTAATCACTGGTTAAAATAACTATAACTACTTGGTAAACTTCTGAGATGGTTTTAATGCATAAACAAGAAACACATCTTGAAGTATTTCCCTTGAGACAAAAGTATTGAAAAAATCTTTCTTTAATTGCTTTAACGTTATCTGCTAGAAAAGCCTCATGATTAATTAAAAAGACGTACGAAACATTACTGTAAAAAAAGTTATTCGTTTTGAAAAAGGTTTTGTTTAAAAAATGAAAGATAAAAAATTAACTCTAATACAAATATTTGTAATTAAAAATTTCTGTTCTAATTTTGGAGTCAGGAGATAATGAATCCTCTATGACAGTCCTACCAGAGCTAGGTAGGAACACCTTTTTAAAAGTTTCAAGCGAAGATTTGACATTAAATTTAGCTTATCACTTTTTTTTAGGTACAACTCGAAAAACAACACCTTTTTTCATCTATAAAATGCTCTAAAAGGCATAATTAACTTAATAGCATGATAAGCGGACAAAGACTTTGATACTAAGGCTTTCAAACACTAGACTTAAGAGTTTAATTACGGGATGGTTCGAGGATTGTTTCTTTAAAGAGACGTCTTAAAGTATAGGTGTTTTATACATTTTGAGTGGCAGTGGAGACCACTGTAGCCAAAACTCGACATCCTACTCCAAAACTCGATGTCAGAGTTGTAAGAAATATCGTCCAAATTTTATAATAACTCTCTGAGCGTTTGTATTCGTAAAAATAAAATAAATACATAACCGAACTACAGTTGGTTCTCTGTTTAACGACTTTCAAGGGACCGTGAAAAATCGTCCTTAAACAGAATTTGTGAAAAAATAACGTTTCCCTTCACACTTTACAGGTTTAGGACTGTCAATATATTCCTTAATATATTGGCGTGTTTAAAAATGTTATTTTTATTATCATCATTATTTTATAAACAAAAAGTTTTTTAAATTACATTGAAAAAAAAGAGTACAAACAGTACAATAAATTACGTTTTAAAAAATTCAAAAAGTGTTGATTGCTTCATTCGCCTTGTTTTCGTTATTCTCTTTTCCAGATTTTCTAAAATGTTAAATGAGTCACCTTCCATTTTCGATGTAATATAGCGTCGGAGAACATCTAGAGCAGAAATTGCATCTGTGTAAGACGATGGCAGTGTCTCGTTTTCCGTGTCTTCAACTTCACCTTCTTCGTCTGAGACTGTGTTTTCGTTTACAATATCTTAATAAATTTGTTCTACATTTCTGAAATCTGTTGTTAAAACATATTTATCACAATTGTAGAAATCTTGAATTGAAACATCCTCATCTTCAACAAGACTTCTCCATTCTTCAGGGGTAATGTCATCTTCGTTGATTTGTACAACCGTACTTTGCAGTTCCACTACAAGTTATTTGTGAATTCCAGCAACGCGAAAGCAGATTTTTATTGTGGATGAAGAAACTTCTTTCCATGCTGATGTTATCATGTGCATTGCTTCCAAGATTGTAAATTTTCTAATTTTTATACTGTCAGCCGAATTGTTTATTAATTTCCTAATTAAAGACTTTCTGTAGTATGCTTTCACACTGCGAATGATATCCAGGTCTAATGGCTACAACTTACTAGTGCAATTAGCTGGTAAGAAATGGATAGTCAAATTTGTAAGTCCAGGGATATTTGGAGTATGTGCAATGCATCGGTCGATTAAAAGTAAACCTTTTCACTTTTCTTGATGCATTTTTGCATCAAATTTTCTAATCCAGTCAATAAAAATTTGTGATGTCATCCACGCTTTATTGTTATTGCGGTACTCACAAGGTTTCCTGGTGATATTCTTAAAACACCTTGGTTGCTTTGATTTGCCTATAACTAGTGGTGGAAATTTCTCAGATCCATCCGAATTAGTGCACAGTAAAACAGTCAATCGTTCCTTACTGTGTTTTCCATCAAAACAATTTTCACCCATATACGTTAAGGTTTTATTAGGCACCATATTGTAGAATACGCCCGTCTCATCTGCATTGAATATGTTCTTCTCATCATATCCATCTAATTTCCCCTTCAGCACTATTTTCCATTCATCCACTATTGTTTCATCTACGGAGCCACTTTCGCCAGATATGCTTTTAAATACCAGCCCGTATCTTTCTTTGAACTTTGTTAGCCAACCAGCCGAAGCCTGAAAATTTTGCATTAGAAACTTTTCTGCCAGAATAATAGCATTTTCTTTAAATATCACTCCGGAAATTGGAATGTTAGATGCTCTTGCTTGATGAAACCATTGCAGGACTGCCTTCTCAAACTCTTCTGATCGGCCACATTGAATTTTTCTGCCGTTTGGATTTGGATCTCAAACCAAATTTTTGTGCTGCTTCAAGAATTTTCTCTTTGCTTGCTAAAATGCCTTTGAGAGTAGACTCGGGTAGCTGAAATTGTCTTGCGAATTGGACTTTTGTTATTCCAACACTTTCTTCCCAGTTTTCAATAATTTTCCCTTTTTCGTGTAGCGTAAGATGCTTTCGCTTTGATGCCATTTTGCTCTGCTCACCTCGTATTCGTACTGGAATGAGCTCCTACACCCAACCATGAATTGAGGCGGTGAAAAGCAAAGTGGTGTAAGTCAGTAAGTAAAGTGGTCAAAAGCGTTTTACTGCAAAAACTACAAAAATTCCACTATAAATTAAACAAGTTATTATTCATAATAATTACTATAATATTGCAAACAATAATTATTTGCAATTCCACTATAAATTGAACATGGAGATTACATATTTGCCCTCAAATAAAAAAAGTTGAAAATGTGACTTACACCACTTTGCCTTTCACTGCCTCAATTCTCTAAACATGAACACGTGCTTCCCAGAAGGAAAGAGAGAGGGGTGCCTTTGGACAGTACGTAAATCGCATGACAACATGGTAGGTACAATAGAGTGATTCCACACCCGCACTAAGAAATTCGATCCACCAGGGAAGAATGTTCGATCTTCCGAGAAACAGTAATCCCCCACCCTCCCCCGGTTTTTTCCACTGCAACAAGTCTCAACAAACATACAGGAAATTCCGGGTCTGTTTTTGAAACCAAACTCCCCCACAGAAAGTAACCCTCCAGTAGATAAAATGTCGAAGAAAAAGTTTATCATGTAAGAAAAAATCGTCGTTAAATAAAAACAAAATCGTCTTAAAATAGAATTTTTTTACGTCGGAGGGACCGGGACCGGGAAATATCGTCTTTAAATAGAGATCGTCGTTAAGTAGAGCGTCGTTCAACAGAGAACCAACTGTATTAAGTTAATCATGCTTTTCACAGCCTTTCGTAACTGGAGGGATGATTGTTACTCGTGTTGAACTTAAAAAGCAAATAAGAGCCGAATACGGAGCAGAAACCCTGACTCCCAAATTAGATTCGAAATATTTTATTAGAATGATTTACGGTCAAATTAATTTTCTATTTCTCGTGTTTTCGGAGAAATTCTTTTAGAAAAAAAGTATGCATCTGATAGAAAATAACAGAGTGGAATGTTATTAATGTAATCTAAGAAAATTTCGTCCGCGTTTCGTTAGCATATTTATCATTAAGGGTGGGGTTTGCACGGTTGCATCATCCGGTAAGAAAAAACGTTACAGATTCTCGAAAATTAAAGAGCTCTCGCACTTTTATAGATATATTCAAACGCCTATTAAATATAATATCCCTACGTAGCGTTGCTGTATCTGTTCCTTAATAAGGTGTGGACTGCGCAGAGGGTAGATTAAACTCTGCTGCTATAACAGTGAGTGTCGTAACATCCTCCAATAAAACTGTCTCGATATGTCCGTTGCGTCAAGAAGGTTTAGACACAAAACATTATCTGTTTTTACTTAGATGTATATAGTAATGCTTTTAACCCTGAATTGTGACATGTCCGTTGCGTCAAGGAAGTTCAGATACAACAAATTATCTGTTTTTATTTAGATGCATTTCGTAATGTTTTTAACCCTGAATTGTGTTTCATGTAAAAATCATTAAAGGTTTGAAAAATATTTGAACAATATGAAATTTTTATTTTAAAAATATATAGCACTTGAATAAGAGGTTTTTAGTAGATCCTCTAAACCAATAGTTCTGTTTGCATATTTTTTTTTTTACTTTTGTACACAGGACTGGTTTCAAAATTATTTGTCCACAAGATCAATAAAGATTTTATGTATTAAATTTGCAATCCCTTTAACGTGAGTTAAAATCACTTTTGTTCAGAGAAATTTTTACATCTGTGTAAGTATTCTTAGAATTTCTGACTAAATCTGAAATACAAAAGACAGTTTAGTAAAAACAGAGCAAAAGAGCACTGAATTAAATTTTTTGTAGCGATACCTTGATAGGATACACACACACACACACACATATATATATATATATATATATATATATATATATATATATATATATATATATATATATATATATATATATATATATATACAATTGGTTATCAAAATAATGGAAACAATTAGAAACATCATGAAAACCTTTATTAATACGGCCCAGGATCACCTTTTTCGTGTAATACCACCTGATTCATCTTGGAATTTGATTATACAAGTCATGAATAGTGGTTAAGAATATATTATACCATTCTTTAGGTAAAAAAAACATCAAAGTTCCTGTAGAGGATGCTGTGGTGGATATCCATACCTGACTCTATCGGCTTATATAGATCACAATGGTTGGATAATATATAGTCGGGGGATTGTACAGGGCAAGATAAGATATTTGACTTCTTTTTCATGGTATTCAAACAAATACTTGATAGATTTAGCTGTATGTATAGAGGGATTATCATCCTGGAGAACACCATCACCTTCAAGAAACAATGTCTGCACCATAGGATGCACTAGTGAGCTAAAATTTCGACATAGTCCTTCCCATTCAATCTCTCTTTTAGGGTTACAATAGGGCCTGAAGAAAACCATTAGATGCCATCACAAACCCTGATAGATCTACCCCCATGATTGACAGTTGAAATGAGATAGCCAGAATCTTACGCTTATGTAGGTGTTCTCCAGATAAACGCACGTACTGTTGCGAGGAACAATGTGAACAATTATTCGTTGGACCAAATGCCTTTTCTCGACATATTACTCGACCAGGATTTGACCTCGTGGCACCATTGTGGACAATATTTTGTAACTGCATCTATTGCATGTTGCTTGGGAATATCTACTCTTCCATAAATTCTTTGTTTGTGAAGTTCCCTTCTACCTCTAATGGTTGATACCGGAACATGGAGATGCAGATTGAGCTCTTCGGTCATTTTGGTTGGAGTTGTTTTATTTCTTATGTCACAATCCGCTTCAATACCTCGTTCGTCTCTTTCACTCAGATCTCCCTTTCGTCCACTATTCTGTTTGACAAAGGATGTTTTTCCATGCACTCTGCATCCTATGATGACTTTCGATACCATAGCTCGAAAAACACCCATTAGCCTGGGGCAGTAACAGATACTCCAATTTAAACGCCCTCCAACAATTTGCCCTTTTCTCAAGGTCTGCAAGGTTTGACATTTTACGCTGTTCCCCTCAAAACCACGATGTCCTTAGCTTCATTACGGCTACCTGATAGTAGACTAATGCATACACTGTATTATTTAAAAAAATACCTGTGGCCAAACTTGTGTGTTAAGGAAAAGAAGCACATTCATAAACACCACTAATATTGATAGGTGTTTCCATTATTTTGATAACCAACTGTAAAAAAAAAATATATATATATATATATATATATATATATATATACATATATATAATTATTTATAAATATATATATATATTAATAACAAGGATGCTCTCGAAAGGAATTTCAAGAGCATCCTTGTAATTATTTATCGCATGTAGATAATTTCATGCTCAAACTGATACAAACCTCTATATTACAGGTTTGTAACAGAACACGCATGAAAGGCCAGGGAATGTAGTTTCCTCACTTGTCCTGCGGAAAACTCCATTCCGAGATAAATAGAATTAAAGCACAGCGATACCGCAGGACACGAGTTGACTGTACAACCTAAAAATGTTGTTGTTGACTATGTAATTATCGTAGAAACGCGAGGTTTGCGTTTTAAGTCGGTGAAAAGAAGAAAATGCATACATTTTGAGAATTTTGTATCCCGCACCTATATTAACCGCAGAAATATATACTCCACTAATTACGTATTGGAAATATACATATAAAATGTCACAAAATATTAAGAAGCATTATGTCCATATTAGAATTTTTTTTTAATTAATTAATAGTACTTGAAGAAATTTATACCTCCCTTATAACATATTGAAAATGTATGATAGATAAGAAATATTTAGAAATACTGACTTCGTATAAGGAAATTACGAAATGAATTAACAAAACTCGTACTAATATATCATTCATCTAAAACACCTTGAAAATATATGTCAGAGAAATTGTAGAAATTTTGACACCATATTAGAAAAAATCAAGAAATTAATTAATAAAACTTGTATAAAAAATTCTTCCCTTATAACAAACCGAATATTTATGATGTGCAACAAACATTTAGATAAATAGACTCCACAATAGAAAACTAATTACTTAATTAAAATTACCCGTTTAAATCTATTTTGCCCTTGTAACATATTGAAAGTATATAATAAGCGAGAAAAAATTTAGAAATATTAACTCCATATTACATAATGAATGGTGCCTTAAAACCACTGGATAAGATTCTGACATTTTAAAGTTCAGCCATCAATGAGAACTAGAATGTCGTTTATAAATGGCAGAGTCGAATAAAAGTTCCTAGTAACTATTAAAACAGTAGAAACCCATAAAATGAAGCAGGTTTATAGTTAAAATGTTTTTAATTTCGTGGCGAACCCTTATCAGTTTTAAACACAAATTTTACACGATTTCTTGTTTTATGAGTGTTTCACACCGCTTTCAACAGGAATAGAGTTTTACATCATGGGTATAACCTTTAACACAAGAAATGTTTTATCGCTATGCACTTGGTAATATTGCAAATGTTTCTTTACCTTTTCAGTCAGTTGTCAAGAAACATTTTTTTGAGATTTCCTCGTTAAATTAATCGAGTTCAAGGTTTTATAAAATTATGTATTAGAGCTATTCCAAATATATCAAAGATACGCGTGGCTATAGAGCCTTTCTGGTTACAATGAGCGGTCCAACATCGGACACTAAATGGCCAACTAAGAGATGTAGCATGATTCTACTCTAGGGCCTTTTATTATAAGGGTGACCCAAATGAAAGTGACACTTTTGTTTTAGAGGCAGTGGTTAAATAAATACCCAAAACTTCGTGTTTGCACCAGTAGAAGACGTTGTACGTTACGAAACAAATCTGCTATCATAGGAAAGTTTCAGTGTGATGTTTGTATATGTTGTTACATATGGCATTATTCCGGAAATTAATCCATACAGATGAGGCAGCCCACAACATTACAAAAGATTTGGAAATAAAAACAAATCAGCAATATAAACTAGAAACCAACAAAAAAAACTAGAAACAAAATAAACTAGAAAAATATACACAATCGAAAAGTTCAGTAACAAAGAGAGTTCATACTGGTCCTTGCATCCCAATACAATTTGCTGGTGTCTCCGTTTCTATGGGAGATTTTGCCAAGTCCATGGCAAGTTAGGAGATATCCGAATTCATAACGCCTGCCCTGCAGATCGGGCAACCGTTGGTTGGAAATATACCCATTTTGAACAGATGTTCTACCAAGCAGTCGTGTCCAGTCTGTAGCCTGAAATTTGCTACTGCTTCCTTGCGGGGTTTGTGGCCATACGATTTCCAACAGTCCTGAATGTTCTCCCAGGTTTCATATTTCAAGTTTTCCACCCTATCGGAGTTGCTTACCTCTCTAAATTTTTCAAAAACGTGTCTTTTAAGTGTATCCGGTGTTACAGGTATAATGTCTTGCTGGATGCGGGTTCCGTTTTCTGTTTATATATATTCAAGCACGATAACTACATATGGTCAGGACATGGATTCATCCAAACAGGCCCGGCTAGAGGTTATTCAAGTTTTGACGACAGAAGGTGTTAGCGAAGCTGAAATTTACAGCCGTAAGAGGGATTTATATAGGCATGAGCGTTTGTCACAGTGCACAGTATTCAAATGGTGTATGAATTTTCGTAATGGACGTGTGAGCACGGAACATGCCGAGACCTTCTATAGCCCACTTGGGCATCACCATGAAATCGACCTCTATGGACAAGATTTGATGCGGCGCGTCCTCTGGGTGGTTCTCGACCATCTCTTATTTCAACTTCAACCTGTCGGCCTGCTACTAACACAGCTCACTGAAAAAATAAGCTTGCAAGGGCCACCAGTTTGCTAACGATACAGAGGATGGGACGTCGTTCCAGACTGTTTCGTCAGACAACTAAGGACATTATTTGCTCAGATTATCCAAAATCTAGTAAATGCTGGAACACTAGCTTGAACCAACAAGGCGAATGAATGTAGTGGATATGCAGCTCATGTATCACTATTACTTCTTTTTTGTTCCCATATTCCAACCAATAAAGCATTAGAGAAAAAAAAGTGTCATTTTCATTTGAGCCACCCTTATATGTAAAAAATTACCAAATAATACCTATCCAATTACTTAATATTTATTTTCCAAACGCAGGCGATACTTTGTCCTGAGGACGTTCGACCCTCCTCAGGGCACTTTTGTCGACTACTTTACTGGGTATCACCCTACTAGTGAACCAACTCTATTCCTTATTGTAAGGACAGTACGGTAAAATCCATAGCCTCGCCGGAATCCCAACCAGAGACAATTTTCTACCATATGATGTGGATGGATGTTCCGAAGTTTTTAACCAAATTAACATTTTGTGGTTATAAAAGCGCAGTAAAATATAAAATTAAAATTTTTAAAAAATTGCCATCGATTTTACGACATTTAATGAAAAACTGTAGCGTCCGATAAAATTCAACTAAAAATCCTTTCGTCAAAATAAAATTTTTAATACGTGCTTTATGTAAGTCTAAAACTATTTATAATATTTGCATAAACATGCCAGATACGATCCAAATTCAGGAAAATTAAACAATTGTAATATTTCTGAAATATACAGGGTGATTTTTATTAAACTGATAACCCTCAGAGCCACCTGTAGCGCGATCTATCAGCCGGAATTCCACCAAAATTGATAGAGGGACTAAGGACGACACGGTAAAGATTTTCCATGAAAAAAAAATTCCAAGAGTCGCCGATAGGAGAAGATATGGCGCTGTTGTTGTCAGCGCACTCGAGAATTTGCACAAAACGCAAGTAAAACATCAACATGCAAATTCACGACTACGTAGTCGACAGCAGCGCCAGTATTTCGGGCTATAAAGATAAGGGATGAATACTGAAGAAGTTGTAATAAGCAGACAAATGAATAACAAAAAAAATTTCACTGCAACACCGCTTTATGCAGCAAAGTCACTTTTCCCTCCTTCGATGTGACCACCATCCTGGTGGACGACACATTGCATCCTGACCACTACGATCTCAGCGGCCGAGCGTAAAATATCACCAGGAATGTTCATCACAGTCCGGGATATGTTGGCCTTTAGGGCCGCCAAGATAGAGACTCCACCAAGATACACCTTGGACTTTCAATAACCCCACAGAAAGAAGTCACATGTATTAGGTTCGGGAAACGGGGTGGCCGTGCTAGTGGAAAAAAGCGACTGATGACCCTTTCTTCTGTAAAGCGATGGCGCAACAGATTCCGCACCAATCTTTATAGCCCAAAATACTGGCACTGCTGTCGACTATGTAGTCATGAATCTGCATTTTGATGTTTTACTTGTCTTTTATGCAAATTCTCTTGTACGCCGGTAACAACACCGCCATATCTTCTCCTATCGGCGACTTTTGGTTTTTTTTTCATGGAAACACTTTCCCAAGTCGTCCTTAGTCCCTCTATCAATTTTGTTGGAATTTCGGCTTATAGATCGCGCTACAGGTGGATCTGAGTAGTGTCAGTTTAATAAAAATCACCCTGTATATGTTTTGACAGAGAACATTCTCAGTGCAGGTTTTTTGGGGGAAACCCTATTAACTGAAGGTGGAAGAAATCATATCTAACGGAGTTTATTTCTGGGAGGTTATTAAAGGTAATTAAATCTGAATCAAGTCCACGACTTTTGGCAAAACTTATTATTAACTTTTAATCAAAATTGGGTAGTTCTTTCCCTTATTCATCTATGGCAAGAAAATTGCTTAAGGAGAATTCATAGATGTGAAAATCAATTTAACCACTTGTTAGAAGCAATTTTTACCAACAAAATACATATCCGAGTCTGTGTATTTTATCAATAAAATCCGTATAAACCCCAGAACAAACTTTTGAAAGAAATTTTATACGGTCTATATGAGGTATTTCTGTTTGACTTGTGGGAATTCTCTAAACCTGATTAAACGTGTCCCACTGGAGGAGCTATATAAACAGCTTTCATCACTTGGTTTAAGAAATTTTTGCTCTTAAAATTTCAGCACCTACTTAACGAAATTCTTTTTCGTAATCTTATACACGAATGAAGGACTCTCTCTCTGTTTGGGGCTTATCAGCCTCGGGCAGTATTTAAATATGTCGATATTTAAAAGCTAACTTTAACTGAGAGTTTCACACTCGTAGCTCCAGCTAATTAACTTAGATTTAACTTCAAACTTTAAACAAAACCTTACTCTAAACGTGCTCACCTCCAGTGGGTATTCGCTTTTCTTTTTCCCAAGTACGAAAGTTCGTTTCGCGTGTTTGTCTTCGCTAAGGATTAAAATTAAAATTTAATTTTAAGTAGGGTTTTAAATATTTATGTTCAGTAACTGTAGCTCGACCCAATAATGAAATTGGTTTCATTTGCAATGTAAATTGGCCGAAATGTTTAATAATTTCTTCTTGTTTGTCTCACTTTTTTTTGTATCACGAAAAGAACACTTTGCTAGAAACTAATGAATACCCAATAAACAATTTTTAACGTTATCAAAAGAAGTTTGCTGCAAAATCATTAAAACATTCTAACGTCTTAATGATATCATTTATCCGTTGATGTCATTAACTATCATATAACAACTGCTTATTATTATATTACGATTTTAAATCCAAATTTATTTTTACTAATCTATGTATGTATATGAGTGCATACTATTTAAAAAATTCATAAATGTATCATATAATTACGTGCATGACGATCTGAAAAGAAAGTAAAACAAAAATTTAACATAGTTTTTTCTCACTTATTAAGCACTAATATGCTGTATTCACACTTTATTCATAATCTGAGTTGTTGTGACTAATGTTATAACTTTATAAGACTTGTTCCTGTAAAGACAGCCTCATGGTTGTTGTTTTTTTCGTTAAGTGGCTAATATTTAAAATGTTAAACTGTTTTCAAACAGTATGCATTATCTCTTTTAAGGGGACAGTGGACCTTCAAACCTAACTTTTTTTTTAATGGATTTGCTTGAAATTTGAATATCTGTTTAGTATCATAGATATGTAAAAGTGGTTAAAATTTAAGGATGAAATATTAATAAATTATGAATTATGAATTATTAATTATATCAAAAGTTGGCCTAATTAAAAATGTTCCATGCACATTTCTTTTACATTTAATATGGTAATTTTTATTTACAGGATACCTTATAGAACTAACAATGAAACTTATTGCTCATTTTAAGCATTCGTTAAAAATATAAGGAGAAAAAATAATAATAGTGAAAACACCCTTTTTATTAAGCATAATACCTATAAATCATCTTTTCGAGTACAAAATTTAGAAATTCCGAGCTACGAAGCATAATTATTTTAAATAAGATTTATTTGATATACAGTAAAGTATACAAAACTTAAATTTCAAAGCAATACGATCATTAGAAATGCGACTGGAGCAGTTTGAATTTTCGTATGACATGAAAATTTTTATTTTGAGAAAAACACATTTAAAGTTATTGCTATTAGTAACCACATAATATCTAAATTAAATACAAATACCTATAACTAGGAAAGTAATCACAGAAATAAAAAATTCTTTTTGCAACACATTCCTACTCGTCCGTAGTTTTACAATTCAATAAAATAAAAAATCGAATTTTTGGACTAATTTCACAATTTTGAAAGTCCACTGTCCCCTTAAAATGAATAATGAGTGGAGAATACAACGCATTTCTAAATCCCTTTCGCAGTGAATTTAAAAATGAACATGTGGTATTCAATTTGTCAGTTGTTCTAATATTAAATGTTTTTTTTTAATTCTAGTCATCTAATACTGATTACACTTCGAACTACTTTCAACATATTAAGTTATTCCTTTACAAAACAAATTATAAGATAATATTAGTGATTATATTATGTTTAGCTAAACAAGGATTATATAAGGTAGATGGAAGTGGCATGCATGATGCCTGAATAAAATGAGCGTGCACTGTAATGGGAAAACAATAACGAAAATTTAATGAAATGAGAGATTGCGCTATGACGCGCTGCTAATGCCTTGGCGGCTGGTAAACAATTATATAATTACAAGATAGAAAGAACTTTTTATACACCATGTTTTTAAATTTTCTGTTGAATCATGTAAACTTGACAATTCTATGTATAAATAAATACTTTTTAAAAAATTTTTAGATGAATTATCCCATCAACTTGAAAGAAAATGAAGTTAATTGGAACTTAACTTGCGTTTGATTTTTCGTTCCCGTCCCGGCCGACAGATGACTGCAACAGTCTACAAAACAAAATTTACTGAAAATAATAAAAACATGATAAAAATCTGCTTGAAGATGGCTAAAAGTATTTAAAAAATGCATTGTCATCGTGTTCTGAGCTATTCTAAAAGTTTCAAATGTCTAGCCAGTCGGAAAGTTAGTTAAAAATCGATTGCAAGATTTGTACTGGGCAAACACACAAACACACACACAAACAAGAAAGCAAGTTAATAAAAACATGGTAATAATAATAAATGCGTTATGACGCGCTGCGAGTGCCTTGACAGCTGAACAATAATGATATGATTGCGCTAAGACGCGCTGCAAGTGCCTTGGCGGCTTATCGACAACTGAATAGTACATGGAGTAGGGCGACAGAGGACGCCCTTATTGCGGGGATGGTCAGGACGCGCCATGGAAGAAGACAGATGGCGCCAACAGTAGAGTTTAATACAAAACCTGAAAACATTTCTAAACTTTTATTTTTTTAATTGGGACATCTCTTAGTAAGTCTACTAATGTACATGAATCTTAGAAACCGAAGAGAAAATTTTCCAATCCTGTCGAATTATTTGCGTTTATTGAAATTTCAAAGTTTAGCATCGTGGAAAAGTTGTATATAACATAGTTTAAAAAAATAAGACTAGGGAAATAAAAAAAACATTAAAGTTTGATAGGCAAAAATAAGTTACAAAGAAGGGAAAAAATTATGAAACTGTAAACGTATATTACGTTGGGAGGAATGGAATTATAAGATTCCCTTATATATTACTATTTTAATTATTTACAAAACATATAATGTATGATATAAAAATATTTTATAAAGCTAACAATAAAAGTATCATTTAAGACACTATAAATTCCAATGTGGGCTTGTGGCGGCCCAGTGGTACAGCGCGATGGTTTTTGGTGCTGAGGATGCTCGGATCGAATCGAATCCTGGCGTCGCGCCACGAAAAATGCCTCCGTTCGTGTCGTCCCTTCATAGGGGCTAATGCTGTCCGCCTATATGGTGCCCCATAATAAAATGGGCATTGAAATTGCGGCGTAGTATAGGAGAATGTTTGACGACAAGTGCCTCCGCATTGGAAAAAAAATTCATTGTTTACCATAACAAGAATTTTTCTGTTGCTTCTTTATAAAATTGCGATGCGTTAAACCCTTTCAAGGGCAAACGACCTCCCCCGTTTGCATGGTGCAGATTTTTCCCTCTATTTTTTTTAACCTAAAGAATCTTCAAAACGTTTCCAATTAAAGGTTGCAACATGTTTTTACTTCTTTAAACTGATAACAGATGGCAGTACTAACCGTTTTTCTGCTCATTTAACTGGAATATATTGAATGCAAGTGAAAAAAAGGACTAGATTGAGGTGTTTGCACTGTGCAAACGGCGCCCCTTAAAGGATTAAGAGGATCGTACACCTTTGACTTGCGAAATATGTTAGAAAGTTTCCGTAGTTTTTAACAAATAAACCAATGAAGAAAATTTAATAAAAATATCTGGACTGTTAGATGAAACATAACTTGTTACAACAAAAGTATCAGAATGATGTAAATTTTTAAAATTTATTAGAAAACTTAATTAAGTAACATGTTTTTTTCCTATTATCATAATTACCTTTTGTCACTGCGCGCATTATAACTGATGTAAATTTTAATTTAATAACATGAAACACTTTAATATAAAGAAAACATTTAGCTCAACATATTGACTTAAAATCTTTTAATTGACTTCCTTTTTTTAATATTTATAATTAGCAATTAGTTAAAAAAATTTCTAAAAATTTCCTCCTAATACGTTTTGTAAAACTTTTGTTACCTAAGAAAATTATAAGTGTTTAGATCATTTTATGTAGAAGGTTAAGATTAACATGTGTAGAAAAATTCAAGAATTTATCTCGAATAGTTTTTGAGATATCATACGCACAAAGCCAGAAAATCATATTTTGAGATAAATGCATTTAAAGATACAATTTTGTATAAAAATTACTGTTTGGACGCTCACAGTTATTTTAATATCTCATGATGCGTGATTCATGAATATCTCATGATCTCTTGATGTCATGATTTTAATATCTCATAATCGTTGTATCACAAAAAAGAGCGCTACCAAATTGTTCAGAAGACATTTCGGTTGCAATTAATATTAAAACAAAAAATCGGCTTTTTGACCATTTTGAAGGCGTACGTCCCTTTAAATATTACTAATTATTTTTTAAACTTATGGTTACTATCGTAAAAAAATTCATACTAGTATGAAAACGTAGAGAATATCTCTTTAGTAACAGTAAGTATCTACATATGTGCTATAAATTGAGAAAAAACTAGTCTTATAATGGTTTTAGGACCATTTTAAAGATGAACTGTCCCTTTAAATATTTATAATTATTTTTTTTTAATTTACGAATATTATTGTAAAAAATCATAATAGTATGAAAACATAGAGAATATCTCTTTGTCTTTAGTAACAATCAATATCTACGTATGTACTATAAATTGAGAAAAAACTAGTCTTATAATGGTTTTAGGGCCATTTTAAAGGTATACTGTCCCCTTAAATATTACTAGTTACTTTTTTAACTTATTAATACTATCATACTAGTAATTATTCATACTAGTATGAAAACATAAAGAATATCTCTTTGTCTTTAGCAACAATCAGTATCTACATATGTACCATAAATTGAGAAAAAAACTAGTCTTATATTGGATTGAGGACCATTTTAAAGGTGTACTGTCCCTTTAAATATTACTAATTATTTTTTAAACTTATGAATGCTCTCGTAAAAATATTCTTACAATTATGAAAACATAAAGAATATCTCTTTGCCTTTAACAACAATCAGTATATACATAGGTACTATAAATTAAGAAAAACTAGTCTTATAATGGTTTTATGACCATTTTAAAGATGTACTGTCCCATTAAATATTTAAAATTATTTTTCAAACTTATGAATACTATCGTAAAAAAATCATTAGTATGAAAACAAAGAGAATATCTCTTTGTCTTTAGTAAGAATCATTATCTACATATGTACTATAAATTGAGAAAAAAACTAGTCTTATAATGGCTGTACGATCCTTTTAAAGATGTAATGACCCTTTAAATATTTATAATTATTTTTTAAATTTATGAATACTATCGTAAAAAAATTCACACTAGTATGAAAACATAGAGCATATCTCTTTGTCTTTAGTAACAATCAGTAACTACATATGTACTAGAAATGGAGAAGAAACTAGCATTATGATCGTTTTAGGACTATTTTGAAGATGTACTGTTCCATTAAATATTTATAATTATTTTTTAAACTTATGAATAGTATAGTAAAAAAATTCATATTAGTATGAAAACATAGAGAATATATCTTTGTCTTCAGTAACAATCATTATCTACATATGTACTATAAATTGAGGAAAAAACTTGCCTTATAATGGTTTTAGGACCATATTGAGATAACTATAACTATTCTTTAAACTTATAAATACTATCGCAAAAAAAAATTCATACTACGTAGTATGAAAACATAGAGAATATCTTTTTGTCTTTAGTAGCAATCAGTATCTACATATGTACTATAAATTGAGAAAAAAACTAGTCTTATAATGGTTTTAGGACCATATTGAGATAACTATAACTATTCTTTAAACTTATAAATACTATCGTAAAGAAATTCATATTAGTATGAAAACATAGAGAATATCTCTTTGTTTTTAGTATCAATCATTATCTTTACATGTACAATAAATTGAGAAAAGCTAGTCTTATAATGATTTTACCTCGAAACAATATAATGATATCTGAACAAGGGAAAATTTTTGAAAATAATTTATATATATATTTCGAAATCTAAACGCAATGTTTTCAGGAAAGGAAAAATGACACTCCGAAATGCACATCTCCGCATTCGGAAATTTTTCCCCGGATATTTTCCCCTAACAACTGCCAACAGAAGAATAAATAACAACTGCAGATAATTGAAATCACTTTAACGGCAATTAATCATCTTCAACGTAACTAGCTAAATTCCGGAAAACCGGGGGTGTATATCGAAGTAATCACAAACAACGTTCCGAGTATTAAATGTGTTCTTGTAACGGGGAATGAAGGACCCAGATGTTTTACAGGATACAAGTCTTAAGAGATATTCGAAAACGAAATTGTGGGATTTTCCCAGGGAAAAAGTTGAAAAGAAAGTTTGAGGCTGCAGACAAAAAAAAAAAAGAATCTCAAAATCCTGAATGTATTTTTGACGGTTTTGTTCTACTGTGCTTAAGCATCTATAGAAACCGACCGGGAAATTCATACATATGAAAGTACGTAAAAAAGGCTATTGGTTTTTAGTAAAGCAGTTCTGATTTTTATAGAGTGGCTAATGGGATTTTAATAGATAAAAAAGACAGAGAAAGGTTACGGGAGTAATATTTTTTTTCTAATGCAGTGCAGAATCAAAGGATAAGTAAAATGGAACACTGTTATTCAAGAAAATGAAAAATATATCCTACAAAAAGAAATGTTTAATTTGCAAAATAACCCGTAAGAGTCCTTGATGGTCGTTTTAAACTTTTATATAACACCACACATAACAAAACATATAACAATTAAAATTAGACAATTAAAATTAGACTGAAATTAATACCGAGTATAATTAATGAAACCTGGCGAGCACTGCCCAGATGTGCTCCATTCATATTGTTACGAATTTTACGAGTCTATGGTAATCTCGCCAAATATGAGAGTTATCGCCAAATTGGCGATGGATTTGGTGACTTATTTTGGTCGCCAAATGGTCGCCAACCTTCTAGACCTTTCTGGAATCTTCCAATGATATCTGCCTGGTTAACTGATAGAGGGCGCTTTGGAAGTCTATCAATATACCTGACATTGGCATTGGAACTCAGTTAGTGTCAGTCGAGTGTGTTCCGTGCCAGTGACATCTGTGACTGTTTGACGGTTTATAATGGCACCACAAGAGTCCGACTTAGTCAGGTGCCACCTTGATTTTGACCGAATATCCGACCTCGACACGAACTATATAGAAGTACCCTTACTAAATGTGAAACTCTACTACTGTGTACGGTGAAGAACTCTAGCGCACATTCTTGTAATTTAATAAACGCGTAATCTTATTTTCCAAAAATGTTATTAGTCCTTTATTTTCCGACATTAAATAACGTTTTTGATAGTTCTTGGCTATTCGTTGAATTGAAATTCCGTTTCGTTCTATAATAAAATGTATAGAACGAAAAAAATATGCGGAATGTATTTTTAAATATACAATCTTCCTTTACGAATCTGGTTTTTTTCTGAAAAGAGAAAAGAAAAAAAGTGCATTTCTAGAAACATTCGAACAAGAGAAAATCTTCCATGCAGATTCATGTCTTTGGCACTCATGAATAATTTAGTTTTTCATTTAAGAAATATTTTTCAGCGTAATGCGAAAAACAAACAATTTGGTTTAAAAAGGAATCGCGTCTTACAGCTTTAAAAAAAATCTCAAAACATCCTTAATGAATTTCTTGACAGAGACATTTTGAATTAATTTCATACGCCATGTTTTTCTACTAGAGAAAATACGATTATGAGTCTAAAAAGAGGCAAATTTGCATTAAATTAGGTTCTGCATCATGTGTTTTCCTGCATAATCTGATCAATATTTTTTTATGTTAAAGGTTTGATTCATAGTTTGAAGTAATGGTTAATGTTTTTCAAGTACGATGGATTCAAGACATGGTGTCAATGTACAAACTATTTAATTTAGCGGTAACTTTAACTTAGTTTACAGGTAACTTTTAGTTTGCATATTTCCTTTCACTGAAAATGGAAAGGAGATCAATTTAGATTTGTCTATGTTCGCGTACTGTTGATTCATCACATCTTAATTTCTGCAAACTGTTTTTGCCTTTGTTGTTGTTGTTGTTGTTATTTCTAGTGCCTCTGGCCGGAGTATGTTCCAGGCAAGGTCCATACAGGCTAGCTGGCTAAAGGGTACGGCTCCGGCTTATCATGGCACCACAAGTGTCGTAACCTTATTTAGTCAGGTGTCACCTCAATTTTGACAGAGTTTCCCCAGCAGCTGAGGGGTCATACCCTCTCCCATCCACTCTTACCTTATAGAGACACTTTGTGGCCGAAGGGTTTAACGTGCCCATATCCGGCATAGACATGGAGGGTATTTAATGGCGCTTGTCGGTATTCGATTTCTACAAATGAAATCATTCAGTAATCAGCATGTCGTATAGTTTCTTCACTTCAGTAATCGTTATCTTTTTAACGAGGTTCAATATTCTCTTTTGGGAAGTGCAAAGTAGTTTTCATTTCAATCATGTATTTTTTTTAAATGCATAAAGTATAACTGTCACATTAAATTTCCTCAGCCTTTTCATTAGACCTTTGGGGCCCACGTATTCCCTATACATTTCTTGAAAGCTTAAAAGAGCTTGTTTCAGTAAGCTCAAAAATTTTCTTTCACACACGATAATATTTATTCCATGAGTTCATACGTCGCAATCTTTTATCGTTGTTTCATTTCTAAGATTCTATCTGTCTAAATTCTGACCAGTGTGTCACTCACAAACAGCGAAATAGATAAAAGAGGGCGAACTGATCTATTGGAGGAGGTGGAAAACTGACCGGTTAAGTCATGTTTATCCATTACGTACTAAAGTCAAAAATTACAAAGTCCTGGGGGCATTGTGGTTTATTATTGTAAACAAACAGATCCGTAACCCAAAATTCTGTATTTAAATAAGAGGTCGAACATATTTATCTGTTTTATGCATATTCTTATAGAATACGTAGGATTCCCTAACTCGCACTGACTTATATACCGTTTCTTACATGCAAAGAGAACACTGACATTGGGCTGACCTATGCAAGGGACTTCCCAACGGTTTGTAAAAATTCGTTAATCTAGCAAGTCGTACATTTAAATGACTGGAGTCTCTCGACGCTACGAAACATTACCTAGAACTCAATTATGTATATACAGTAAAACTTCTCTAGGTAACCACCCTTCAAAACGGTCACTTTTTTTCGGAACTATTACTGGCCACCATAAAGAAATTGACCCCTATAGGACGGCAATCCCACAAAACAGCCACTTCTTTTCGGAACCATCACTGGACGCCTTAGAGAAGTTTCACCGTGTGTGTATGTATATATATATATATATATATATATATATATATGTGTGTGTGTGTGTGTGTGTGTGTGTGTGTGTGTGTGTGTGTGCGTGTGTGTGTGATAATATTATTAATAGCCTTTAATCGCTCTTTCTGAACTTTCTTTCTCATCTAGTAACCTTTCCGACGTCTTGGCGAGATGCTTCACCTTTCCATATACTAACTTTCTCCGCCAATTCTGGCAACCTCTCTTTGACCTTATTCTAGATTTGCGCGCTACTCAGAGGCGAGGTTGGCTTCGAGTGATTAAGATGTGTCGCTGTTTTTCGTCAATAAATTTCAGTTATTCGTTATGATTTGGAATATTTTAAGATACATTTGAAAGTGAAAAACCAGTATGAGCTCTAAAACTACTTGCAGCCAGGAACTAAAGACATGAAAAGATAAGTATTAACTAGGTTTTAGACAGCATCTCTTCATCAGCTGTGCGGATACTATCTAAAAACCAATGGATTGTTTCTGATAAGTATTATAAATATATATATATATATATATATATATATATATATATATATTTAAAATTAAGATGACTAAAAGGGCAGATGCGACAATTTAATACTCCTATAACCTGAAATAAGATAGACATATAAAAATAAGCAAAAAACGGAATTGGAGGTGGTATAGTTGATGACTGGAGGGGGATTGTGACCCCCCAACCCCGGTTAAACATGTTTTAAGCCTGGCAACACTCCCGGAGGTCGGCTATAACACCAAGACAGTAAGTAATAAACAATTATGAAGAGGAAAAATATTTTAGATGAAATAGATAAGTTAAACCAGATGTCTTTACTAATATAGTCAACTAAAACATAATTACAAGATGAATAGCGTTTTAACTTTTTAATAAAGAAAAAAGAAAAAAAGAAAAAATCTTAATACTAAGATACAGAAATGAAAAAACCCTATTGAGCTATAAAAGTACAAAAAGAAAACAGCCAATTTACAGAAATCAAGCACACCGGGCATCAACGCACCAGAGGCAAGATTCTGTAGTATTTATATTAAATATAAGAACCACCACGGGAGTATCCTAGGGCAAAACAATAAATTAGGATAATATAAGTATAAACAGACTTAAACATCTAACCCTCTTACTAAAATATTAATAATGCAATGTGAAGAAACTGCGCCAAGCTGCTAGAATAATTCACATGATAATATAGTTTACAAATGTAAATTACTTAATAGGAAACAAAAATGAGCAAATAAATTTTAGGCGCTAAGCTGCTCACAAAAATATTTACGATATATAGATATTTAAAATTAAATGACTAAAAGGGCAGATGTGACCATTTAATACTCCTATAACCTGAAATAAGATAGACATATAAAAATAAGCAAAAAACGGAATTGGAGGTGGTATGGTTGATGACTGGGGGGGGGGGGGGGGGGTTGTGTCAGTCATCAATTATACGGAGTGATATAAAAGTAGTTCACGGTAAACCGAGACACAGTCAATCGCAAGGTTCTGTCGAACAGTCAACCTTGTTGTAACAAGTAGTAAGAGGTATTAAAATAGTAGTATTACAGAAAAACACAATACATTTTTCTTATCTTTAAATTTCATAATTTTTATTGTTATTTTTTTCTGAGCTATCAGTTTAATTTTTTTAACTATTGCCAAAATTATTTTTAAAAATTATTGAATTCTATTCAGTAGTTATCGGGAGAATTGTGCATTAGTTCAGCTTTTTCAAATGAAATCTTATTTGTGAAATGGCATAAATATTGCATTTTTTTATTTCTTGTAACTCTTTGAAAAATAATTGTAAGACAGTTCCATCGACATAATTTGAAATCATACCTTATTTTGATCACTTTTACAATTTATATTATCAATTAAAAAATGAAAGTGTCTTTTAGCATTTTTGGGACACATTGTATACAATATATCTGCGAATGGAAAATCCTATCATAAGTTAACTCGTTTCGGGCTTTTACCGGAAGGCATTGGCAACTCCTAGGTTTAACCACAAAGGCTTGGTAAAAGACCGAAATGGAATCATATTAACGCATACTTCGAACTTTTACCAAGCCACTTTGGTAAATCCTAGGTTTTACCAGTAAAACCTAGCTTTTACATGACTTCGGGCTTTTACAGTAACATATATATATATAATATATATATATATATATATATATATATATATATTATATTATATATATATATTATATATATATATATATATATATATATATATATATATATATCAGGGGAGGGAGACTTAGGTTTTTTCCCTTGTTATGGGCTTTTCAGCAAGGCCCGGTTGATAATAACGCAGGATGGAAAATATTGCAAATATGGAACTATCTCAAATTTCCGCTGGAGATGTCAGATCTATACAGGGTGTTCGTAAACTAAGACAAAATAAGAGGGGTGATAGTACTCTTCCAGACGATCAATATTTACAATGCAACTTAGGGCCGTATTCCACTCAATGGGTCAGAAAAGCGTAAAGTTCAGTGTCCAAGTTGAACTTTCATCACTGGAAAAAAATTAGAATTAACCAAATCATACGTTGCCTGATCCCATTCAGATCAGAGAAAGACTCAAAGTAGATGCTCAAAATACTGTCCAAGGGGGTCGTTTTACAATTGACACCGACGAATGAAAGACTGGCGCATCCTCTCTTACTCTCCCGGTGTCGCGTTAATCTTTACCGCTGCAGCAACGATTCTGGTGACGAGATCTTCCACGGAGTCAACAGGTGTCTCGTGCACCAAGGATTTCATGTACAGGTATTACTCGACTTACGAGCAGTCGCACTTACGAACGAAATTTTAAATTATTATTTTTTTTAATCCTCAAAAATTCTGATCCTCGAATGTACAGTACATACCTATATGTATTACATAATTATTAAAAAAATATGATGCAATATTCTGCAATACTGCAAAAATTTATGACGCAACAATAAAAATGTATGATGCAATAGTTTCGATATCCACACAATAAATCAAATAAACCTTCATCGGCTTCAGAAATGGCTTCAGCTTTTCCTTATATTAAGAAAGGACTATAACAATTATTAGAAGCAAGGGATCCAAATGAAGAAAGATTCACAAGTGTAAATCGCCGTATTCAGGATCATATCTGGCTTGCTAACCGACAATATACTGAAGGAAAAGACGCAAAATGTTCAAACTACCTGTGATAACTTTGTTAAAAAAATTCTCAACGTATCTTCTGTCGCAAATTCTGAACCAATGGATTGTACTAACATAATTAGTAGTTATGACGGAAAATAATTTATGTCTTCTAAATACTATATATTTTAAATTGCGTGTGAAAATAAAATATATACATAATATATATATATATATATATATATATATATATATATATATATATATATGCATATATGTGCATATACAAAATAAAATGTGTTTGAAACTCGACTTATGAGCAACTCAACTTATGACCAATGTCTCCATCCCTATCTCGGTCGTAAGTCGAGTAATATCTGTAAACCCAAAAGAAGATGCCTAATGGATTTATCTCCGGCGACTGTGGAGGCCCAGCCACAGATTTTCTGCGTCCAAACCACCGTCCAGGATATGTGACATTCAGGAAATGGCGGGCGGCCATGCTAAAATGCGGTAGGTCTCCACCATACATAAACCACATGTCCTTCTGTGTGGTAAGCGGAAGCACTTGGGAGACACGAGGAAGACACGGTACGCTGCGCCGGTCAGACGTTAGGGAAGGAGGTACCGTCCCACCAGCCAATCATCAACGATACCTTCCCAAATGTTCGCTAAAAATCTCTGCTGATGTTTACGAGGGGCAGTAGCGGGGAGATTGGCTTCAGCGAGGGGATTGCGCAACTTCTGATTGAGTTAAATCACATTTTACGAAAGTTCAACTTGGGCACTGAACTTTACGCTTTTCTGACACACTGAGTAGAATGCGGTGTTGCAACTTCCAATCTGTATTCTCTAGATGGCACTGCAATGAACTTTCTCCCTATGTAAGTATTTTTGTTTTGGCAGAGTAAGCGAGTAAGCGAGACTAGGATGAGCTATGGAGCTCCACGTTTCGAATCCCAGATTATAACATTATAAGATTTTTTTCTCCGTGTTTGTAATGTCTGTAGTGTAGAAAATAAATAATTTAGTGTAGACTGTGCTGCTTCATTACAACCCTGGATCTGTCAGTAGAACTGCCACATGCGTGCCTAGGTTGCTTTGCAAATATTGTTCGTCTTAAAACCCTTTGAGGGACACCGTTTGCACAGTACAAACGCTTAAACCTAGTCCTTTTTTTACTTGCATTCAATGTATTCCAGTTCACTAATCCGAAATATGGTTACTACTGCCATCTGTTGTCAGATTAAAGAACCAAAAAACATTTTGCAACCTTTCATTGGAAAATTTTCCAAGATTTTTCAGGTTAAAAGAAATCGGGAAAAAAATTTACACCCTACAAACGGGGGAGGTTGTTGCCCCTGAAAGGGTTAATGAGAACTTGCACCCCTCTTAATTTGTCGAGACAGTTTACGAACACCCTGTATATTTCTTTGCGACTCCTCACGAGAGGGCCTGTTCCATGCATTATTTTTTTCATTTTCAGGAACTCTGAATTTAGTACCGCGATTCGTGATAGACAATAATTCTTCATCACTTTGTGCGTTGTGTAACCTCACTTTGTCAGTCACTTACATTAATTATTGAGAAAAAACTCTTTTACTAACAATTCGTTACATTGATATCCATATTTATTATTTAAGCTTGTTATTATTGAAGATTAAAGCGGACTATAAAGAATAGTATAAAAATTTGAGACTATGTGAAGACTCTAATTTCATTACCATAAAAGAAAAATGAGCAAACACCAGATCGTGGTAACGGAAAATCCTCCAATAAAACTCCGAAATCGAACAACTTCGGAAGCACATCACCTCCATAAAAACATGCTATGAAATTCCAGTAAGGCTATGTTTTGTTGAATATGGGAACAAGACTTTATCACAAAGAAACTGGGAAAGTCGCTTCCTTTTAATATTAACAAAAGTTAATTTATGAAGCCCTACCAACTTTTCGACTATGTAGTATTATATCTCTGCTCAGATTTCTCATATAAATATATCTAGTTACACGATGAATTTAATTAAGAAACTTAATAACAAAGAGCGAAGGGAAAGTATCTAAATATTTTCCTCATTATAGATGTTATACTCTCGAGGATTTTAATATTAACAGAAGGCGAAAATTTATTAGAACATTGTTTAAATGTTTTTTAATGTATTCCTCCCTATCACACCAAACCTCTCACAATCTTCTGGGAAGAGAGCCAAAAATCCACTTCAGCTCGTGGGATGGGCGAACTTTGGATCGCCATCCGTTTAAGGTTCTCTCGTGATGAACGGTAAATTGACTCTCAACTTTTCTGTAATAATAATTTCTAAAGGTGGCACAGGATATATTAAACATCAGTGATTTTAGAATTAAATTTATAGGCATGTATTATAGTCACGTCTTTTCTGTTTGACTGCAGTTGCAACTTTTGCAAGTTAATGGTAATCGTAGCGAAGAGTTGTTATGATTAGCAGTTGTTGATTTTAGGAACTCGTGTGGTCTATCTGCTCTTTATTTATTTATTTTTTTAGATTGGGGTACTGGGTACCTGAAATGTGTGAACTGTTGTGTTATAAGTAAATATTTAAAATAGACACATAGTCTTGTGATTTTTTGTGAAGGCAACAATACATACAAGCATTTTCTGCGGAGGATCGCATAGTTTGTTGGTTGATCTACCGTGTCAATAACAAAGCATACGTTGCATGTAAACGGACCTTGCTAAATATAAGCGGTAAATCACATATAAAACAGTTAACGGAGACAGAGTATTCTTCACGATGTTATATGTCTTGAAATCCAAAATTATATCTACAAATAAATTTCATTGTAGTAAATTTCGAGAGAAAAATCTTATTTATTGTAAGTACTTTAAATCAATACCTTAAGAACAAAAATAAATAAATAAATAAATGCCGCAAAATGTGCTAATAAATCGTAATTTAATCTTACACATAAGTTATGAATATAAACGATAGCAGCAATATTCCAGAAGTGAAAAAACACTTATCAAAATTCAGATAGAAATGTGATTTTCAAACCTCCCATCAGACAGGCATTTCCTCCCTTTTCATTTTACAAAGCCTTCCGTAAATTTTAAAATTTTACTTTTACTATTCAAATCTCTAATCTGCCTCGACAAAAGCAATTTATCGAGGTAAATGTTTTTGGGGGGGATTTCATCTGTTTTGTAATAGAAAAGCAAAGTTAAATCCGAAAGACAGGACTATTTTGCAAAAAAGACCCTTTCAGAATGAAGGGAAACAAACGGTTCTCAAATGTTATAAAATGTATCTTGACAAAACCTGTTTTTTTTTTTTTGGCAGTTCACGAGCTTTAACAAGCCGTCTTTCCCCGGGTCTATCATATCTAGTACATCAGCATGAATAATCTGCGAGACACATTATTTATAGTGTTCCTTTCCGCAAAGAGCAGGGGGGGGGGGAGTTGCAAATGTTTTAGTATTTTTAAGTAATTAAATATTTTTAAGAATGCCGATTACATTGAGTAGAGTTTAGTGTCTTGAGCTTCCGCAAAGTGGTCGCTTGTTCAAATCCACAATTAGGCATAGTCCTTCCTGTAATCCCCATAGGGAGCAATGTTAGTTTACCTACATGATGCCCTCATAATCAAGTACCGTATTTTTCGGACCATAAGACAAACCTATGTACATAAAAAATCGACTTAAAATTGGGGTGAGTCTTATGGCCTGAAGGTAACATTAATATGAAATAATTTTCTATTATATATCTAATATATAAAAATGAAAATTTGTCTGTATATAATTGTATAGAAATCCACAGTTTAGGAGCAGCGATCGTGAAATTTTACATACAGGCGTCTTTAAAAACAGCCGAGGGACTTAAGAACTTCCAAAATCTAAATTAATTACCGTTAATTTTTAATTAATAAAAAGCCAACAATTTTTTAAACTAAATGTAAGCTGTTACTCTTTGTGGAATCACCCCTCTGAATATGGTCCACGTTAGGGTTAGCTGGCAAACAGCGAGTGAAAAGATAAAAATAAATAAAATCAAAAAATTTCAAGTCATATATTAAACCAGAATAATAAATGAAAATAATTATCTTTCAAGTCAGATTTTATACTCTAAAATAAATCGGATCCAACGGCATATTGACACTCAACACGCGATGGAAAATTCGAATCAACTACGCTAAGAGTCACGAGATCTTTTTTAATCGCTACTGCAATCCCCTCGCTTATGTCTTTGTGTCTATTGAAGAGTTAAAGACTAAGCTTCTATCCTGTTAACTTATTTCTGACTTAAAACTCCTCTTACTCCATAAATACATGTATATTCACCAACACATAGAAACTTTCCAGTTCTTTACCAGCATTCTAATATTAGTACGAATATTTTTCTATTCACTCCATAAAGCTGCATGTCATCGTGGTGCATTCGGTAAAATCGCCAATTTACTACGCTTCACGACTCGGGTTCGAATACGGGTCGTACAAATTTTGCTAAACCTGTATTTTCAGCTTTTTTATGGAGGTTTTTTATTTCAGCTTTTATTTTATTATTTTTTAAATTAGTATTATTATTATTTTTACTTATTATTTTTTTTTTATTATTATTTTATTTTATTACTAGCTGAAAACCCGCACTTCGCTACGGAGTACATTCAAATTAAATACAACGGTCAACGTATGCAATTTATGCCAAAAAATAAATATATATTTATAATAAATGCGAAGATCAATGTATACAATTGATGTAAAATATATATCTATGTATATATATTTATAAAAAATCATAAGGGATATGCATTTTTTTTTGATAATATCCAATCGTCTGCTGCATTAGAAAGAGAAAAAAATATTTTTTGTCTATTTAGTTGTTACGCACGTGACGATAAATTTATTGAAAGTACCAGAAAAAGAAATCACGTGATCGGCATTTAATAAATTAAATTCTAAAAATTAATCTTTAAAAATTCACCAAAAATCAGGAAATGGAGGTAAAAATTCGAAAAAAATTTCATTTTGAAGAATTTTTCATGATCTTTCTAGTGATATAAATTTTATAACCCTCAATGTATTATTTTAAATGCAAACGTAAAAAAAAGTTTAAAAAACAGCTTAAAAATTTAATTTAAAAAAATCTAAGAAGAATTTTTGAAAAATCTTTCTCAATGCATACCTACACTATTAGAAGAATCGCCATGCAAAATTTCAACCCTTTAGGTCCAGCGGTTTGGTCTGTGCGTTGTATGTCAGTCAGTCAGTCAGTCAGTGAATGAATGAGTGAGTTACGGAACTGTTTTATATATATAGATAGATATAGATTAAACGTTTGTCATTTGGAGAAACGTTTAATTGACAAAACGTTTACAATATAGACGTTTACAATATAAACGTTTACAATTGACAAACGTTTATAGATACACATTGGTATCTCAAAATTAGAGTAAGAGATGAAATAAAAATACAAAAATAAAAAAAGGATTTTAAGTAAAGAATGTTTTTTTAATTACTTTAAGCACCTAAAATAATATTCAAATTATTATTACGTTACTTAATAATTGTGTGCACGTCCGCCATCTTGGATTTTTTTGCGCCAACTTGGCAATTTCACCGTGTTTTGAGGAGTGGAAAAATTCTCGCCAATGTGTTTTAAGCGGTGTTTTCAAAACGCTGGACTTTGAATTTTTTTAGCTTTTTTAATAAAAACCACCTGTTTAAATTATGAAACTTAGAAAATTTTTTGAAAAATCATTTAAACGTTGGACTTAGATTTATTGTTGGGTTTTGATAAAAACCACTTTTTTCTGAAAAAATCATTCTCAAATATTGGAAATTTGGGGTTTTTCTTTTAGCTTTTTTAATAAAAACGACCTTTTTAAATTGTGAAACTTAGAAATATTTTTGAAAAATCATTTAATCGTTGGACTGAGATTTTCTTTTTGTCATTTTTAATTAAAAACTACCTTTTCAAATTATGATCCATATGAAAAATTTAGTCAAAATGAATTTTACTTACAGATAAAATTTCAATGCCATCTATTCAGTTTGCCCTAACTCTTTGACTAATAGCAATGAATCACCAAAATATTATGCCAATATATTGTTAATTAGAAAAAAAATACAGCATTTTCGTACCACCTAAATAACTTGCAATTTAAAAATTATCTAAAATTCAGCTTTGAAAAATGAAAAATAATTATGAACCCATAAATTTATGGTGAGTAACCAGATCCTCTTCTTCTTTTCTTTTTTTTTTTTTTTTTTTTTTTTTTTAGAGCATTGTGGTAATGAAATTTTACTTCAGATTTGACCTTAACCAAATATTTGGTGCATACAATAAAATCGGGACAAGGATTATTTGACCATTTATCCTGCTGTGTTGGAAATAAGAAAAAAAAAACCTTTTCCTAAACCAATAACTTAACCTTAACTAACTTTTTAACTTAGGTTCCTGGGGAGAGAGAAGTTGAACTTCAGTTATTTAAATTTATTTGTAATCCACTACAACTTGGAATTATAAAACATTTAAAAATATATTGTATTTAAAATGTATACTGTATTTTACATTTTACGAAAAAATGATGGCAGATAATTTTTACTTCAAATAAATGAAATGGTGTATCATTATAGTATACTAATTGACAATCGATAAACAAAATTAAAAGCAACTTAAATTTAATAAGTTAACGAAAAACTGATAATGGATTCAAAAAGTTTCAACAAAAAGACTCTTAGTTTTAAAAATAATTTACTCTTTTGAGTCTAGTCAATTTGACTCAGATTTCCAGGTCAAGGCCAAGATCTGACCTAAAATTATTATACTGTAATTAAAAGATCACATCAGAAATAACTGTTTGATCTTAAAATTAGAGAATTTGACATTGGGTTATTTTTACCAGAACGCAATAATTATCGCCATGCGAAATGCGCCAAACCCTGGCGGAAAAATCCAAGATGGCGGCCGTGCACACAAATCTAGAGTATCCCCCCTAACTTTATTTCTACTGATAAGATATACATAATATATAGCCTATGTCCATCTGGAATAATGTACCTTTCAAACAGTGAAAGAATTTTTCAAATAGGTGCAGTGGTTCCGGAGATTACCCTCCACGTACAAAATCTGCTCTCTCTTTATATATTAGTATAGATTTTTAAAAATTATTATTTTTATTTTATTTTATTTTTTATATTATTAATGTGTATAACATTTCGTATACTTTTTTTTTCTATGTTATTTATACTGTGTTTAGTTTTTTAATGGATTTTGGTAGGTTTATTATAAATTTTTATATTTTATGTTTTACATTTCAGGATTTTTTGCTCCAATGATAAAGGCTAAATCTTTTCTATGTTATTTATACTGTGTTTAGTTTTTAAATTGATTTTGGTTAACAAACATTCGACAATTTGACATTTTTACTTTTCAGCCTTACATTTCAAAATTCTTTACTTTCCTAAAGACAATTTGACATTTTTCCTTTTCAGCTTTTAGTGGTTTATTGCAAATGTATATATTTTATGTTTTACTTTTTAGCATTTTTTTGCTCCAATGATGAAACGCTAAATCTAGCTGAATTCTGAAGAAATTATTGTAAATTTATAGTTTTTTATGTTGGGTTTTCTTTTTATTCATGCATATAACATTTCACATGCTTTTTATTCTATGTTATTTATACTGTGTTTAGTTTTTAAATTGATTTTGGTTAACAAACATTCTTAAAATCGCGGGCAACGCCGGATAAATTATCACCTGTGTAGGTTGATAATTTATAAATTTTAAAACTGTTACCACATGTATATTTACAGATCCACAAGAACTTTCCAATACTTTTAATTAATAAATAACCAACAACTTTTGAAGGATGCGACTCTCGATTCACAGACGTTCAGTAGATGGCGCCACTATTTTAAACTTTTAGTATTCCAACCCATCTGAAAACCCGCTCTTCGCTAAGGAATATATTCAAATTAAATACAACGTCAATGTATGCAATTAATGCCAATATATATGTATATATAATAAATACGACGATCAATGTATACAAATGATGTAAAAAAACAAAAAATATTTTTTTTTAAATCGTAAGGGATATTTTTATAGACAAAATAATGTAGAAGAAAATATTCAAATTAAATCTAATAGGACATACAAAAGAATATAGTACAGTTTGAGGAACATATCTTTTACTGTATTTTAATATTTTTTTGGATAATGTCCAATCGTCTGCCGTATTAGAAAGAAAAAAAATATTTTTTTTTGTCTATTTCGTTGTTACGTGACGATAAATTTATTTAAAGTACCAAAAAAAGAAATCACATGATCAGCGTTTAATAAATTAAATTGTAAAAATTAATCTTTAAAAATTCTCCAAAAATCAGAAAATGGCGGTAAAGATTCGAAAAAAATTTCATTTTAAAGGAATTTTTATGATCTTTTTCGTGATATAAATTTTCAACCCTTAAATTATTATTTTAAATGCACACTTGAAAAAAGTTACAAAAACAGCTTAAAAATTTAATTTAAAAAAATCTAAGAAGAATTTTTCAAAAATCTTTCTTAGTGCACCCCTACATTATAAGAAGAATCGCCATGCAAAATTTCAGTCCTTTAGGTTCAGCGGTTTGGTCTGTACTTTCTATGTCAGTCAGTCAGTTACGGAACTGTTTTATATATACAGATTTTTATTACTATCTGTATATCGTAACGTTAACTTCATGCGCACGCATTAATTTCCTATGCTTTTTTTTATTATCTTTATAATAGCGTAATTTTCATATGATTTTAAACAACAATCGTTTTCAACTGGCATTCAATTGGCTGTTAAAACTTTATATTTACACCCTATTTAAAAGAATTAGAGTGTAAATTGTAGGGTAGAAAGTTGGTAAAATCAAAATTTTGTGCAATGTATTTAATTTCTCGATTAAAAGTAGTTTTTTTCTAAAAATTAATTTATTTCGCTTGAAAAGCTAAATATTTTATGCACGCGGTTTATATTATTATTACTATCTTTATATCGTAACGTTAATTTCATGCGCTAGCATTATTTTCTTACGCTTTTTTTATTATTATCTTTATAATAGCTTTATTTTCATATGGTTTTAAACAACTATCGTTTTTATTCATATTATGTTGGTTTTTTATTAATTAAAAATTAAGGGTAATTAATTTTGATTCGGGAAGTTCTTATTAACTTTATTTTCATATGTTTTTTCATTTACGAATTATTCAAATGTTGGTTAAAAAACTTTTGCGTAATTTATACATTTGTGTGTGTTTAATTATTGAAATTAAAAAATTTATATTTCTGGAGAGGATGTTTCCGTTTTTAGTGGTACTATGATGAAAGGCTGAATGTACCAAAATTCCGAGGAGTTTATTATGGAGAGAAAAGGAATTTAATATGTAGAGGATGTTTATAGAGTTAAATGTAGAGAGGAGTTGAATGGTTTGCAGCCCTCAATCAAACACTTCATTTTTTTAAGAGGCAACGCTGCAGTCATATCATGGTTCTATTGGAAATTTCTGCTGAACCTGTAATTTCCAGCTTCTTTTCTTTTGCCCCAATGATGAAAGGCTAATTCTAGCTGAATTCTGAGGAGTTTATTATAAATTTATATATTTATAGATTTCACGAGGGTTTTTTTTCTATGTTATTTATACTGTGCTTAGTTTTAAACTAATTTTGGTTAACAAACATTAGAGAATTTGACATTTTTACTTTTCAGATTTTAGTACTACAATGATGAAAGGCTGAAATTCTGAGACGTGTATAACATTTCACATATATTTTTTCTATGTTATTTATACTGTGTTAATTTTTAAATTAATTTTGGTTAACAAACATTCTTAAAATCCCGGGCATCGCCGGGTACTTCAGCTAGTTTTATATATATTTTATATACATCAATTATTATATTTATTATATATATTTCTTATCTTAATAAGTAAGGAATTGAAAATTGCTTTACATACCCAACAAAATACAAAATATTATTTTCTAAAAATCCTCCCATAAATTTGATGTGTGTCTTATCATCCGGTGCGTCTTATGGTGAGAAAAATACGGTACCTAACAAATCCGCGGTGTGGATGGGTCAACGTCCGAAGTAACAAGCCTTATGGCCTGTTCACATTGCGTCCGTCAGCGTCAGCGTTACTCGTATTGAAATATATTTAACCAATTACAAATCTCCAGACGAAATTGTCTAGCCACGAAATTGTTAAAGTCTGTGATTGGTTAAAAATATGTCAATATGAGTAACACTGACGCTGACGGACGCAGTGTGAACCGGCCCTTACAATTTGGCCTAAAACCTTCAACAAAATTCGGCCATAAGGCTGTTTTGTGTGCCTTATGGGGGCACAGAACCACGAAACTCGACGAAATGACCATAAATATGGTCTAATTCTAACCACAAAAACTCAAGTAATATTAGTAAAAGAAATTTTCTCTCTTTATACATATAAAGTGCATATCTTTAAATATGTCACATATATAAATGGAAATTTTAAATCTATAAATAATTTTCAAATTAGCAGTTTAGAATTTTATATGATTAACTGCTAATTTGAGTTTGTGTGCAACATTACTTTCAAACTATCAATAGGAAACTGATAAAACTACACTCTTATGTATATTTCATGGTACTCTACATTTTAAAACCAGAAAAATGTGCAATTCTGGAATACTTTTTATGTGGGAAAATTATGCAAATAAATGGGATAATTTTTGAAGTTTTCCAATTTTTTTCTCAATTTTTAATTTAAATAATATTTATTACAATTTATTTGGTTTTACATTACAGGTAAATATATTACAAGTGTATTCTGACCATTCATTTTTTTCTGTAAGCATATATCTCAATTTTATGATGCGAGCAGCAGTTTATGAGTTTTAATCACCAGTTAATCATATAAAATTATAAACTGCTAATTTGAAAATTATTTATAGATTTAAAATTTTCATTTTTATATATGACATATTTAAAGATATGTTCCTTGTATGTATAAAGAAAGAAAATTTCTGTTTCTAATGTTATTTGAATTTTTATGGTTAGAATTAGACCATATTTATAGCCATTTCGTTAAGCTTTTAGGTCCTGTGCCTTGTTACGTCCTCGTGGTTGAAATAAGCACACGAGAGACAGTTTTTTAAGAGAGATGTATCTCTCTAACAGTCTCTAATCGAGGAAAAATGACCGCCTTCACTGACGGGGTTTACCGGCAGCGGCCTCTTCTCACCACGAAACTGCAGGTCTCTCAGAGCTCAACACTCTCTGGGGTTCGCGGGCTCTTCTGGCTTTCACCCCGTCACCGCACAGCAAACTATTGGCACTGCTGTAGACGGGACTCTGCGAGGCTCAACACCAACTCTCAGTGGCAGTCTTCGGTGCCCTTACGTATCTCTCCGCCCGGCGGGAGAAATTTCCCGCGCTTGTCTGCACTGCGGCCCACAGGCGCTGGACAATTTCTGCTCCCACGCTCGTTCGCTTTCAGCTCTCCCCAGGGGTGAGGGGCTTCACTCGGAGGGTTTTTTGTCAGTGGTGTCTCGTAGAAGAAAAAAAGCGAGGTGACCGTTGGTAATTAAATGACCCTTTGGTTTTCTCGGAAACAGGCCTTCCTCGTAAAAAGATGGCTTTAGGCTTGGGTGGTCCTTTTCCCAGAAAAAAGCCACGATGTTACAGCCCCGATAAAGCCCTGTGTCGTGGAGACACGACACGTGTTCAGAAAAAGGGGCGATAGAGAATATAATTCAAGGAGGCAGACAAAGAAGTGCCTTGGCCAGCGGGGTAATATGCTGCGTAGGCGAAACGAAAGGAGAGATGACAAGTTGAGAGGGGGCAATTGAAATGAGAAAACGGTCAACAGCTGCGTTTAACGAACGGATTGGAGTTAAGATGGATAATGTTGAGGTCAGAGGGAACAGAATTTTGACAGTATAAGGGGCCCAGCTGGTTATAATGAGCTAAGGGAAGTCTGAAAACGGAGTCATAGTTAGGAGAAGAAAAGAGGTGAGGCAGTTTACGATGTTGTACTGCGTTAAAAACACCACAGGAGGCCGGAGAAGAGCGTGAGAAGTTGGAAGTGTAAGAAACCCCAGACAGGTGCAAAGGCGGACGCCCCCTTCAATGTTGATTGGAATAAAGTTTAATATAAAATTGGTGGTCGGCCAATGAAGGGGCCCCGGATCGACCTATAGGGCAGAAGGTGGCCACCAATGAAGGCCTGAATAGATAATGATAGAAGTTGAGCTCGGTAGGAAAGTTTTTAGAAAAAGGGCAGAATAATTTGAGAATTCTCACGAGGCACACATAAGCCCCCGTAGCCGACGAAGAAGGAGAGAAGGAGATGACGGGCTACTGACTTAATACGGGAGAAACAGACCAAGTCCCCGGTACCCGAATAGCTGAACGATGATAGTTAAGCTGGAGAAGTAGACGCAAGTCCTCGGTGCCCGAATAGCTGAACGCTGACAGTTAGGCCGGAGAATTAGATGCAAAGCCCCGTACCGGAGAAGCCGACCGACTAACCTGCCGTTCATCAAGAGAGGAACGGACCTACCGATTGACAAACGCTCCCCCGAAGCGATTGTGTATCTACGGAGTCGTGCGCCCTGAGTCCGCCGCCAGCAGATAGTTACAGCCGTTCCCCTGGACCAGAAAGCCCGATGACCAGAAAGTCCGATGACCCCCCAGCCAGGCTTGTGATGACGGAGTGTCTTCAGATAAGGTAGGAGAGTATCTTGACTTATCCTAACAATGCCCAATACGTACTAGAGATCACAGATAATTAGATGGGGTCAGATTAATGTGAATTGTTACTATATATACATAGATATCTATCATAGAATATTGATTGTGTATGTCCGTATTAATTGGATTAGTATGTTGTAATGATTTAGCAATGTGTTTATGTGTATTGATTAAGAGCGTAGGATAATCAGAGAATGTTAGGCAATAGATAAAGAATGTGCGTCTTTGGTATTGATGAGAATGAAGAGTGTATTAATGAGAATAATTAATGTATTGATATGATATAGGAAGAAGGATAATTTGAAATGCATATATATTGTGTTAATGAGATAGAGAATTCGGAAGTCTGCAATGAATAGTATTGTTTGTATATGTATTATAATTAGGTTTAATAAATTGATTTGTATCTATACATATGAGCATCACTCTATAATCAGTCATACTAACCACCACTATTAAAATAATTACGGTGACACACTGAACGACACTCTCCCGTAAAAGTAAACGCAATTCAAGACAGTCTTTGGAACAGCCATCGTCAGAAATTTTATCAAGAACGACTTTCTGCTTTAAGCTACAAGTATTGAAAATTAGAATGGAAAATAAACGACCTCAAAAAAAACTTGTCAGTAAACTACACGGTGATCCCGCCAAAATGGGAAAATAAGACAGGAAAACGTTTCGAACTATAACGCATGTGTATACACACAGGTAAATAAACGTTTGTATTTTAAAGAAATGTAAAGAAAACATGGGCAAGGGCTTAGTTAAGTAAAAGAGCTTAGTTTTCCTTCTATTAACTAACGCTAAATTTTTTTTCTACCAAATGATGAAAAGGAGGAATTTTTACTCTTTTGGAAATAAAGTTTCACCTTGAAGAATATTTTACAATGTAAAAGCATCTGAGAATTTTTTTTTCCAAATTCAATGTTCTTGAATCAGTCAATAACAAATCTTTCATCCATCTTTTAAAAGTTCACTCGTTGAACAAAGCTTTCAAATAAATTTAATGAATTGCAGTTGGACGACCAAAAAGAAAACCTATTCTTTCCCAAAAACAAACACAGAATAATTTTGTTAGAATTCATTAGCCGAGAGAAGAAAAGAAATGAAGGCAAATATACGACTATTTAAGTTTACATACATAACACTCGAAAAGAGGCAACGAGATTCAAATTTCTGCATTTAAAAGAAAAAAAATTGGTGTTTGAATTTTCTATATTTCTCTTCCGCCAGCATCAGATCTGTTTGCATAGCTTTGAATTATTCACTTACTTCTAGGTTTTTTTTTTCTTTGAGGTTGTCTGTTGAACAGCAAAAATAGATTTAATGGAAAAAAATTGTTAATCTTGGCTGCAGACAATGATGAAACATTTATATCTGCTACATTCTTTTATGCGAAAACTCAATTGAAATTCTCATGAATGCAGTTTGATATCAACGCCTATTAACGTTTATAAATTTCTTGGCAAGAATAGAGTTGTATATGAAAAATGCATAAAAGGAAGTAAGTGTTCGTTTATTCTGAAAATGATCTTCCGAATTATTCACGTCCAGTATTAGAGTAACTGTTTAGCTTTAAAAAAAAAGCATTAAGACTGCTGTGTACAAAACCTATTGGATTCGATCACCTCAATATTAACCTATGGAGGAAATGTGCTCAAGGATTGCCGTCTTGGATTCAAATATTTTCTTTTTATTAAAATTGTCCGCCGTAATAGAGAAAGAAATTTACACCTTGGAGCATTTTTTTTAAATGCAAATAATATTTTTTAATTTAAATTATTTGGGGTGAAAATATAATATAGTGTGTTTTAAACGCCCATAAATTCCTTTGGGCGGAATTTATAAAGTGAATCCTGTTGCAAGGTGCAGAAAAGTTCAGGCTATCGGAAAACACCATTTTTATTTGATTATCAGCATTTATGTAGCTGTAAATAGTAGACAATTTTTCACAGGTTAACATTCAGGTGAACGAATCAATATGCTGTTTACTAACCCAATAAGTTTACTAAACAGCACCCTGATCAACGAAACCAAACGCATAAATTCGTATTTATTGCGTACAGGAATTAAACAAATCCAATCAAACAAATCAAACATTTGCTAGGAGAAACATACATTTGCTACAGGAAAGGCCTGGGAACGTCTCTGTAATAAAGAAACGCCGATCCCGGAACTTCCACGTAGTTCTGCTGTTGCCACTTCCCGTCTTTTACAGGACACGATTGTCTCAATGCCCACCTTTTTAAAATTGAAGTAAAGGACTCCCCGGCTTGTTGTCTCTGTAATTCTGGACGCTCGATGGACAGTTGCCACATCGACACGTGCCCTGCACTTAATAGTTTTAAATGTACTATTCAGAAATATTGGGAAGCCAGAAGGTTAATGACTTAATTGTTAAAGCCTGGCATCTGTGATAAATAAATAAATCTCTCCAACATGAAATCACTTTAAACAGTTGAAATTGAAAGTGGAATTAACAAATAAAATATTACACACGCAAAAAATCATCTAAGCCACATTAATACTTTGGGTAAAAGTGCCCCTTTGTTTTAGGGAATAATTAGCTGTAATGACGAAAGATTTTTTAATGGAAATTACATAATTTAAACAATGCTAGCTGGAGATTTATTTAAGTGGATGCCCACTAATTAGTATTGATATAAGAATAATTGTATGAATCGAATTTGGAATAGATTTTTTGGAGTACTTACCCCACCTTCCAGAAAATCAGTGACATGATCACTCAATAAAACTGAGATGGTATTTGGAAGAATATTTAATAGATTTAATCGAATAAATATCATAGGGATAGAATTAATAACATGAAAATGGTGCGACTATATAGACTCGTGCGAATATATAGAATCCAAACGACTTGAAATGGATAATAACATAGTTCGACGCATGTCCGCGGAACAACCAATGAGCGTTCGTCTTCAAACGTCACCATCAAACGTACTCTGGTAATATGTCACCTGGCATCCCCTCCGAAAATGAACTCGTACTTGTGGAATTCCGAACACTAGCAATATCACTGCCCTTCGTTATAACAAAAAGTAAACGATCTGTGAGCAGTCATTATTCGGTTCCATGAACTTGAGAGAAGCTGGAAACACAGCACTTTTCCCAATGCAATGTAGAGTGTGCATTGCAGCCAATACACCTCTAAATAAATCTGTTTGCTGAAATGCCGTGTATGGATGTTTTAGATTCTATATAGCTGGAAGCCATTGGTGACAGGCCCAACATCCAAATACAGTGTGATAAGTGCATTATCTCATGCTCCGACACCAAATACACTGAAGTGCCACTGAATTAGGGATACCTACCTAGTAACGAGTTGGGCCTCCTCTGGCCTTGATAACGGCTGCCACACGACGAGGCATAGATTCAACAAGTTTCTGGAAACGTTCCACGGGAACGGCTTTCCAAATATTGGCTAAAGCTGTCCATAATTCAGTAAGGTTCTTTGGTGCTGTGTGATGGCCTTTCACGCCTTGTTCCAAAACATCCCAAAGATGCTCAATAGGATTTAAGTCTGGGCTTATAGGTGGCCAATTCATGACAGAGAAATCAGAGGAATGCTCATCCAACCAGCCAGTAGCCAACCGGGACTTGTGAGAGGTACAGTTGTCTTGCTGGAAAACTCCATTACCGTGCGGATAACAGAACAGCATAAACGGATGGAGGTGATCACCCAGCAACTCTACGTACCGAATTGCATTGAGGGAGGTTGGTACACGCACCAAAGATCCCAAACTGTGCCACGAAAAAACACCCCAGACCATGATTGAGCCACCATGCCCTTGTACAGTTCTAGCCAGGCATGCAGGATCCATGGCTTCATGAGCCTGACGCCATATTCTCAGCCTCCTGTCGGCGTTAAGTAGTCGGAATCGAGACTCATCACTCCATGCTACTCGTTTCCAGTCCTCTACACTCCAGTCTCTGTGCTCTCTTGCCCAGGCAAGACGTGCCGCCCGATGGCGAGTATAGAGCATTGGTACTCTCGTAGGTCGATGGCTCCCGAAACCCATACGGTGAAGCGAGCGTTGCACAGTCCGTTTACTGACTGTACGACTGGCACCGTCATTAAACTGGGTGGTAATTTGAGCTAATGTTTGGCTTCGCTGGCTACGTACAATACGCCTGAGCCGTCTCTCACCACGCACTGTCAAGGCTAATTGTCCTTTGCAGTTTGCCCGATCGCTAGTTTTTTTCCCACCATCCATGTATTCTTGGTATACTCTTGACACTGTCGACCTTGAAAATCCTAGCTGTCTGACGATTTCGGAAATTGAATGGCCCATGCGTCGCGCACCTACGATTTGTACGCGATCGAAGGCGTCTAAATCAGGCAGTTTACCCATACTGGCAATTCCAATAACTAATTCAGAACAACCACAGTACGCGCTATATATGCAGTTACCACAGCGCCCTCACTTGCGCATACATGATGCGCAGCGCTACAAAATTTGCATAGGCTTTGCTATCCCTAATTCAGTGGCACTTCAGTGTATAACTGTTTGCTGAGCCCATAAGGATGCTTTAAATTTTATAAAATTGCGATCAGTTCCAAACACGTCACAGTTTGAAAATGATGCGATGTGCGCGCGCAGTTTCAAATTCCAGCTCAACGCCCTGCCTCCCTAAACACAACGGCATAAGCATCGCATTCCAAACTGCGACAAGTTTTGTAGGAACTAGTAAATGCAAAAAAAGCATTGGACATGACCTCTTTCAAACTCTGTCATATGCTCGTAATGAGCACGAATCCTTCGACGAGGCATTGTTGAGTAAGCATTGATTGCTCCTTATAAACACCTGCTGGATGAGCAGTTCTGATACCCTGGAACTGCTGATATTCATTCGTTGGACACCAAATTTTAATCATTTGCATGATCGGTCGAAACATCGTTCCATAAGAAATTTCAACCGTATCTGCAATCGGACAACTCCTTCTTTGTGCTTTTATTTTATTATTATTTTTATTTTTTGTATAGTGTAGTTAAATTCTAATAAGCTCGCGTGTATGTTTGTGAATGTATGCATTTTCTTTTAATGTTTACTTGATCTTTCTCACAATTAAAACTGCGTTTATTTTATTTTATTTGTGACAGACGCTGACACGCGTATAATTTTTTACTGGATAAAATAATTTTATTAGTTTCTTTATGATATTCTAAGCATCTACTTCTATGAAATATGTTGGTGTTGTTGTTTATAATGCCCCCTGCTCGGAATCTATTCCAGACCAAGGGCCAGATATAGGCCAGTGGTTCCCAGCCGGTGGTCCGCGAGAGCCTCCGGAGTGGTCCGGCACCACATATAAAAAAGTTGCCAAATAAATCAGGATTTCAAAAGCAATGTTCGCTGAACTAGATGGGCCGAATATATCCGATGACTATCAGGTGTCGAAATAAAGTTTCTTAAAAGTTTAACATAATTACTTTATTATTAGAACTAGCTTAATATCCGTACTTCGCTATGAAGTACATTCAAATTAAATACAATGGTCAATGTATCCAATTAATGCAAAAAAATATATATATTAACAATAAATACAACGGTCAATGTATGCAATTAATGAAAATATATATATGTATATATATATGTATATATATTTATATAAAAATCGTAGCGGATATTTTTATAGGCAAAATAATGTAGAAGAAAATATTCAAATTAAATACAACTGTCAATGTAAGAAATTAATTTGTATGTTGAATATCCATAAAACATACTCATTTAAATTGAATTCTTTAAAAACATCCATCTCAATTAGTCAGAAAATGGAGGTAGAGATTCCAAACAGATTTTATTTTGAAGGAATTTTTATGATCTTTCTCGTGATATATCGTTTTATAACCCTCAGATTATTATTTTAAATGCAAGCTTAAAAAAGTCACAAAAACAGCTTAAAAATTTAATATTAAAAATTCTTCTTATATTCCACTACACTATAAGAAGAATCGCCATGCAAAATTTCAGCCCTTTAGGTCCAGCGGTTTGGTGTGTGCGTTATCTGTCAGTCAGTCAGTGATGGAATTGCTTTATATACAAGTATATATGATACGTTAGAATGTGAGTACGTTAATCCTGTATCCCATTTACCTGAGGGATATTCTATACCCCCATACTCCCGGAACATTCCCCTCCCCCTCAAGTCGGTGAGGGGGGGGGGTGACCCGCACATAGTTTAATTTCTGGCTTAGTGGTCCGCAGACTTCTACGAGTTGGGAATCACTGATATAGGCTATCGGGCAGTGGGATGTGGCATTATAATGGCACAACTAAGGTCGGAGTCCGATTTAGCCAGGTGCCACCTCAGTTTTCACCGAGCAGCCCCAGGGTTAACATCTGGGGGGTATCGAACCTCTCCAACCCTCTTTGACCTCATAAAGAGACTTTCCGGCCTACGGATTTAGCGTGCCCATATCCGGCCTAGACATGAGGGAATTTAATGGCTCGTGTCGAGATTCGATCCGAGCAACCTCAGCAACGAAAGCCAGCGCTCTACCACAAGGCTACTTCGAGCCCTCTAAGGAATATGATAATAATAACTTTGCAATTATAGAGTTTTGTAAGCTTCCGTTTAATATTTTCTATTAATATTTTTAAAATAAGTAGTGACTATTTCACAATTAGACTCAATAAAAAAGTTTGCTTTTAAGGCAAAAAAAAAAAAATACTTAATAAAATTCAGTAGTTCTCAAAAACATTAGAAAACATATGCGCTGTCTCTTACTTAAGTTACTTTTAAGTTTCTTAAAACTTTAAGTTACTGACTTAAGAGTTTTTGTTTCTGAATTTAAACAACTGGTATCATTATGTGACTATTCCTTTATACATCATAATGTCGGTAGATAACTTGTTCCAAACTTTAAATTTCTCTCGAATAGTCAGAGGTAGTATTAGATTAAAAGATGCTCCCGTTTTCAAAGTTTTAAGGACTCTGTGTACAAAATCTACTGGATTCGCTCACCTCAATGTTAACCTATGGAGAAAATGTGTCCAACGATTGCCAACTTGGATTTAAAGATTTTTTCTTAAATGTGCTCCGTAATAGAGAAAGAAATTTTACATTTTTCGTTTTAAAAAATGCAAATAATATTTTAAAATTTAAATCATTCGGGAGGGAAAATCTAATATAGTGTGTATTAAATGCTCATAAATACCTTTGTTGGACGAAATTTATAAAACGAATTCTGTTGCAAGGTGCAGAAAAGTTCAGGCTATCTGAAAATACCATTTTTATTGGATTGTCAGCATTTATGTAGCTGTAAATAGTAGACAAATTTTCTCCATAGGTGAACAACATATAAATGGATTTATACAGGTAAATGGATTGGGTGTTTTTTTAGATAATGTTTGCTCTCACTGACATTCGCTCCAAGAGATGGCGCACCAGGCGCATATCACGTGATTGACTTTGTTTGTTATATTTATGTTGTTGAGTATTTTGCTCTGTAAAGTTATTGTTGCAGTAGCTTCGTACCACGAAGCTACAAAAGGAGGAGTAGCTCTATGTTAAAAAAGTGTCTCACATTTGCTCACCGCCAGAAGGTGGCGCACGTGCCGATTGTTCCGCCGCTTTAACATGGATACCATACGCTTTAATATGGAATTTTCGTGTTTTTCAATAGGAAAACAAGTTTTTTTAGTGCGTATTTAATATGAATTTATTTATTTCACTTAACAATTGTTTATTTTCATGCAAAATGTTTATTTGAACTGTCTTTTTTGATAAACTTCATTAAAATTATTAAAGGAAATGAGTAAATAATGATACATAATTTTCTAGAGCTATTTAGTTACATGCACTTATAAGAGCACGCACTAGCTGCAGCTACAGAGTATGGAATGTCCAAACATCTGTCACACGAAGAATCACACTTCATTATATAAACTTTTTCAGAATAATTGTGTATTAGTTTCAGTATAAATGAGTTCAGAATTTTGTAATAATTGAATAATTAAGGAAATGAAATTACAGAAAGGAATTTTGAAGGAAATCTCTTATGGAATAAAAATTGTGAGAAATACTACTGTTAACCAAAACAAACACACACATAGAAATATACGAATATTTTTATTTGCAGATAAGTATGAATAATACATCATACATAACAGCCTTTAAAAAGAAAAGCAACATTTTCTATCAATAATCACAAATAAATTCTAATTAGGACTATTAAAATCGGAAGTCAGTTTAGTATTTAATCGCACAATACTTTGAATTATCTTCCTTTGGGGAAAAAAGCAAAGCATCTCATATTACACTTTTTAAAACTAGAGGTATAACTGTCAAATTGGTAAATTACTGAATACAAATTTTTTTCAGCGAACTTAAAAGAAAACAAAACCCAAATAACATTGGCAAGTACAAATCGGCTATATTTTTGCATTTTCACGAAGTATGGGTTTTATTGTAGTCACAGTAAAAAGATTGCAAAATATTAATTTTTTTTAAAAATTATACACAACAGATTTTGCATTAGCATTTATACTGACAACATTGTTTATCATGCAGTGAAAACTTATTTGCTTATGGAAACTAACTTAATAGTGATTAAATTCTATATTAAGGTTCCAGGATATTCACCAGTTTTATGAAGTTTACATAGTAAAAAAAATATTAACAGATACTAAATATTTTTGACTAATAGTTAGCAGAGAAAAAAATATTAATTTCAAGTAGAAATGTTAACTAGAAATATTTTATTTCTAAGAACAATTTTTAAAAAAATGATGGTTTTAGCTCAGACATGTATCTTAATTTGCCATAACCACAAAATATGTTGAATAGAAGAAAAGTATTTCATAATTATAGAGAATTTAAATTAACAACACAATATTAATACATTATTATAAAATAAAAATTAAATGTTTGATATACAATTTACTATAGATAAATTTGAACAAAAAATTATACATGGCAGCTTTTACAGATATTTACATTATTCATTGATATTGACAAGGGAATAACTTTATAAATTGAATAGAAATACAGTTAGATTTAATATCATAGTTGATTTTAGTGGTATAATAAAAGATATTATTCAGTTAAATAATTAAATGAGTAGAATAATTCAATTCAAAAGTAACAAAATAAGAGCTTAAATTTAATAATAAATAATGTGATTTATAATTTTGATTGTTTCCTTAATATTTTAACATTAGCGCAGAGTTGAGAATTTTTATTTTCTTGTTTGCATATAAAATGCATGCGTGTAATGAGGAAAGAGTTAACGTTAATAACATTTTGAATTAAATTAATGTTATGTTGCTCACTGCAACCTATTACTGGCATCGGAGGACCAGTATGAATTTCTTTTATCACTTGAAAAATTAATTTATTATTTATTTTATTAAAATTTAGTGTTTTGATTATTACAATTTCTATAATATTAATGACGTCTAAAAACAAAGTATTTTTCTCTCACTATTATACATCTTATAAAATCAATAATAATGTTCTTACCTTAGGAGCAGTAAAAAACTAGGATTTCTCTGTCCAGTTTCTTTGTTTCTTTTTATGGCTGATCGATAGCCACTAGTACAACCAGGGGCAAAACATGTTGGAATATCTGTGCAGAATAAATTATAAAATTTATTCTGTGCACAGATATTTATAAAATATATTTATAAATTTTATAAATATATAAATATATTTAATATATATTTATATATTAAATATATTTATATATTTATAATATTTGTAAAACAATTTTCAAAAACACGCGTCCATGTAACTCAATGAAAAATCGGCGCCTCTGTTACATGTCGCGCCATCTGCCAGTGAGCGACCATAATCGGTCCGCTTTTCGAGGAATTCCTCATTGAAGCTTACGCTCTTTCTTATAGCTTCATGCTTCGCACTGTTACGTCATATAACCCTTTAGTGTCATGAGATGCATCCGTGTGCCCTCTAGCGGCAATATGTAAAAAGAAGGAGAAGTACGAAAGCGCCGCTTGACAGCGGTCGACAGCTACTCTGCCTCCCGTTAGCGGAGAAATAAAAATAAAGTTAATTTTGCAGCAATCAATGCTGTTGGTCCGTCAGCTTATTTAAGCACGAAATTATAATCTAAACATTGTGGTCCTACCGAGGACGGAGACGAAACCAGACATGGATAAAAAAGAAAAGAAATCAGGTATGGATATAAAAGAAAAATCACCTCCCACTTTGAAGGATTTAAATAGGATTCGTGGGAGGATAAAAACAAAATTTACTCATATGCATAAGTTCATCGAAATGTATGATTCAACTAAAGAAGAAAAAGAACAAGAAATAGTGTTGGAACAAAAGTTAAGTAATCTATATCAAATAAAAGAAGAAATTAACAGGCTATTTAGTGACTATTCAGAGGTGGAAGAAGCCGATGAAGAAACCCTGTCGAAAGCCGACACAGAATTACTTGAAATGGACGAAGAACGAGATAATTTAGAGGTAAATGTCAAATGCTTACTTTCTAAACTTAAATCTGATGTATCTGAATCCCAGTCAACTAAAGCTGGGCAAAATATAAACTTTAAATCTGTCATGAATCAGTTAGAACTTAACACTAAATTACCGGAAATTCCTTTGCCATTTTTCAGTGGCCAAATCGAACAGTTTACTAAATTTAAAACTCAATTTGTTAGTTTGATAACAAACAATAAAGGTTTATCTGAAGAACAAAAATTGTTCTATCTGAAGGCCGCCTTACGTGGTGAAGTCAAATTTATTGAAACAAGTGATGATACTTTTGAGTCGTTATTTGCTGCTTTAGAGCTGAGATATGAAAATAGACGGGCGGTTGTTGACATACACATCCAGTCTATTCTCAAAATAGAAAAATTAAATGTTGAGTCATCAAAGGGTTTAAGATTAATTACAGATACAGTAAATAAGAGCTTAAGAGCCTTAAAGGTTCTAAAATTAGAGTGTAACGAGCTTACGAATGCAATATTTGTAAATATAATTTCACAAAAATTAGATAACGAAACAAGAAAGGCATATGAAATGTCTCTTACATCTAAGGAAATTCCATCGCTTGAAAAACTACTTCAGTTTTTACATGCAAGATCTCTCGTTTTAGATCAGATCTACAAACCCCCAACCACAACTAAATTTCGTCAGGCTACAACAAGCAAAGTGAACATTTTACTTGTTAATCAAAATAAACAAAAAAGTTATGTCAAACCCTGCGTTTTGTGTAACATAGAACATCCGTTATACCGATGTTCGAAATTTTTGAATATGAGTGTTCCTAAACGTATAGAAATATTAAATGAAAACAAATTGTCTAAAAATTGTTTAAAGATTCATAATGCACCCTGTAAATCAACGTTTGTCTGCAGAATTTGTAAAAAATCAGGTCACAATTCTCTAGTTCATGTTCCATCGGAATCGAAACTACCGCTTTCGAACTGTGAAAATAGTTCTCATGTGGATTAATTATTGCCTTCGGATACGAGGCTGGCGCCAGATGCCCAAAATGTTATGCAATCGTCTCTAGCCGCTAATTCCAAACATAGTGCGTTGCTCTGCACAGTCAGCTTATATATTGAAAACAAATTTGGAGAAAAAATAAAAGTAAAAGAGATTTTGGATAGTGGTTCCAGTATATGCATAATGACCTCAGAAACAGCTGAATCATTAGGATTGAATAAACAAAAAGTTAGCACAGCGATTTCGGGAATAAATTGTGGTGAATGCTTTGTGAAAAATAAAACTACAGCAAAAATATCTAATGAAGAGAGTGATTTTAGCCGAACTTTATCATTTTTTATTTTGCCTCGTATTACAGGGTTAACGCCTACTCAACGAATTGATATATCCAATATTTATTTTCCGAATGAAATAAGACTTGCTGATGCAGATTTCAATGTCCCTACCAGAATCAGTGTATTGTTGGGTTGTGAATTATTTTTTGATTTGTTAAAGGCAGAAAAATTCAGATCATATGACGGTTCATTATTATTGCAAAACAGTGTTTTCGGATATCTAGTTACAGGGTCGATCAATAAAACAGATTCTTATTATTTTTCTGGTCTAATTTCAGAACCTGAAAATTTAGATGAGGTTGTAAAACATTTCTTTGAATTAGAATCCTTTCGGGGAGATCGTATAGGAAATTCAGATGACTCAAAAATATTTGAAAAACAGTACTGTGAAGAACATTTTAGTTCTACAGTTAAAAGAGATGAAACAGGAAGGTACATTGTGAGATTACCAATTATTAAAGAAAAACTGCACACTTTAGGGGATTCTAGAGAAATCAAAGAAGGGCGTTTAAACTTACTTTGGAAAAATTAGATAAAAATAAGACAATGGGCACATTATATAAAGCTTTTATGGAGGAATATGTTTCTCTTGGCCATGTGGAAAGAGTGATCAATGATAAGTGTCCTAAGGAAAGCTATTATATTCCACATCACGCTGTCTTTCGCCCAGAAAGCACATCAACACCACTTCGCGTCGTGTTTGACGCTTCATCAAAATCAAGCAGTGGAATTTCTCTGAATTCCATATTGCTGAATGGTGGGACAGTACAACAAGAATTATTTTCTATAATAGCGAGATTCCGTACTTATAAATATGCATTCAGAGCGGACATAAAAAAGATGTACAGACAGATTCTTTTAGATGACAGGGATAGAAATTTACAAATGATAGTGTAGAAACCAACTCTTTGTGATCGAGTGGAGACATACAGACTTAAAACTGTTACTTATGGTACAGCTTGTGCTCCGTTTCTAGCGACAAGAACTCTAAAAGCACTGGCTGAAAATGAACAAAATTATTCCAAGGCGCCCTTAGCACTAATCAATGATACCTATGTAGATGACATTTTGTCGGGATCAGATAGTTTAGAAGAAGCAAAGGACTTGCAAATTCAGTTAGCTCAAATTCTATCTAAAGGAGGTATGGAACTACACAAGTGGGTGTCTAATAACTCTGACTTATTAAATGACAACAAAATTGAAGAATATGCATTTTCATCAGACTTGCCCACTGTTAAAACACTTGGCATGCTGTGGCAACCCATGTCTGACAATTTCAAATTTAGAGTCGCAGTACAACATTCAGAGAGCTACACAAAACGTGACGTTCTTTCAACTATCGCCAGACTGTTCGACCCATTAGGTCTTATCGGTCCAGTTGTCACAAGGGCGAAAATATTTCTGCAAGGAATTTGGCAGATGAAGCTCATGTGGAATGATCCCATTCCACCAAACGAATTAAATGACTGGTTGAAATTTTTAAAACAGTTACCTGATGTCAATCAGCTGCAAATTCCAAGGTTTGTCCTTCTTCCAAATGCTACTACCATTGACCTGCACTGTTTTTGTGATGCATCAGAAAATGCTTACGGTGCAACAATTTACATATCTTCTAAACTCATCAACGGAGAAGTGAAAACAAATTTATTGTGCAGCAAATCAAGAGTTTGTCCAATTAAGAAATCAACTATTCCTCGTCTGGAGCTCTCCGCTGCTTTGTTATTGGCTCGCCTCGTGTCGAGGTTGGTGCCAATCCTACAAATTCCCATTAACCACATATACATGTGGAGTGATTCAACCATTACTTTGGCGTGGATCCGTACACCTCCGGAAAAGCTAAAGACCTTTGTGTCTAATAGAGTGATGCTGATAAACTCTTTGTGTCCTAACTATGACTGGAGATATATTCAATCTTCAGACAATCCGGCAGATGTTATATCACGTGGTTCATCAGCTGCTGATTTATTGCAGAGCTCTTTGTGGTGGCATGGCCCCACTTGTTTAAACTCAGACATTCCATCTTCAAGTGACTGGGATATTCAAAATGATGATTTATACAATAAGGAACTTAAACCTTCTGTTCCAATAGTTTTATTAGGGGATACAAAATTTGATTTTCTTGATAATATTTTAAATTTAAGTAATAATTTCACTAAAATTTGTGGTATTTTAAGTTACATTTTCAGATTTTATCAAAATGTTAGAAATTCAAAGGAGCGCAAGGTAAGTAGACTAACAACAGAGGAGCTCAACCATGCATCGGATGTATTGGTAAGATTGGTTCAAGGAGCTGAATTTCCTGAGGAGATTTCAAGTTTGACTAAACTCACACCTATTAAATTTGGAAAATTAACCAACTTAAATCCATTTTTGGATAACAATAAAATTCTTCGTGTAGGTGGTAGGTTACAAAATGCTAATGTAAATGAAAATACTAAACATCCAAAACTTTTGCCATCTAGACATAAACTTACAAAAATTATAATGGAATCCCTCCATAGGAAATATTTACACTTAGGCCCTCAGGCTTTGTGGCATTGTGTCAGGCAAGAATTTTGGCCAATTGTAGGAAGAAGTTTCGCAAGGAAAATTGTTAGCGAATGTGTTACGTGTTTCAAAACCAAGCCCATTAGTTCCAACCAACTACTAGGAAACTTGCCTGCGGAAAGAGTCAATCCTAGTCCTCCATTTTCTCATTGCGGGATTGATTTCTGTGGCCTTTTTTTAATCAAGTATAAAGGTCAACGCAAGGGTATATTTCAAAAGGTATACGTCGCAGTATTTGTGTGTTTTGCCACTAAAGCGATTCATTTAGAAGTGGTCACAGATCTAACTTCAAACGCATTAATTGCGACACTGAAACGCTTTTTCGCTAGAAGTGGAAAAAGTTTTTGTATCTTTTCTGACAACGCCAAGAACTTCATAGGGGCTAATTCTGAAATAAAAAAATTACATAAACTAATGAGTAAACCTTCTGAAATGTTTGTAAATTATTTAGTCACAGAAGGAATTAAATGGAAATTCATCCCACCTCGGTCCCCAAACTTTGGAGGGTTATGGGAATCAGGTGTCAAATCTTTTAAATATCACCTTAAAAGAGCAGTGGGTTCTACAAGGCTTACATTCGAAGAATTCTTAACTATAACAACAGAAATAGAGGGTATTCTCAATAGTAGACCCATTATGCCTATGTCTACAGATCCCAATGATTGTAATGCATTAACACCTGGACATTTCTTAATTGGCCGTCCATTAATTTCGATACCAGAGCCAAATTTAACAGAAAGTAAAGATAATTATTTATCCAGATGGCAAAAAACGACCAAATTAGTTCAAATGGTCTGGAAAAATTGGTCAAGAGATTACTTGAATCATTTACAATCACGAAATAAATGGAAATTTACTAAGGATAGTGTAAAACCGGACGACATGATATTACTAAAGGATAGCAATTTGCCACCTTATAAATGGAAGTTAGGACGTATAGAAGGAGTTGTAAAGGGCTCTGATGGAAAGGTCAGAGTCGTTTGGATAAAAACTTCTGAGGGTATCTTCAAGAGGGTGCAGAATAAATTATAAAAAATTAAAAATAAATTATAAATTATAAAAAATTATCTGTGCAGAATAAATTATAAAATTTATTCTGTGCACAGATATTTATAAAATATATTTATAAATTTTATAAATATATAAATATATTTAATATATATTTATATATTAAATATATTTATATATTTATAATATTTGTAAAACAATTTTCAAAAACACTCGTCCATATAACTCAATGAAAAATCGGCGCCTCTGTTACATGTCGCGCCATCTGCCAGTGAGCGACCATAATCGGTCCGTTTTTCGAGGAATTCCTCATTGAAGCTTACGCTCTTTCTTATAGCTTCATGCTTCGCACTAATGCCCTGATAGGGTGGGAGTATGTTTGCTCTCACTAACATTCGCTCCAAGAGATGGCGCGGCAGGCGCATATCACGTGATTGACCTTTTTTTTTGTTGTTGTTGTTCGGGTTTTTTTCAACAATGAGGAGAGTGAATCCAGTAGGGTTAGTATACAGCAGCCTAAAGCTTTCACAACCTTTTAAACATTACCCACGAATTCCTGACAGTGATCTCATGACATAAATTAACATGCTTTATATAGTTTTTAATATTGAAAATTTTTGATACATTAATTTCGAAATTTTTTTATGTATCAGCTTTACTTGTGTATGCAAATTTACTGACACGTTGACTGTAACTGTAATTGTATGTTGTGTATAAAATTTGTGTTGCATTTTCCTGAACTTATGACGCTATTCTACAAACTTTCATTACTAATTTTTGTGGTACTTCAGCTCTCCGATGAAATTCTCCTGAAAAATCTGTGTTTGAAAGCGTTGGCCTAGGCAACACAGTTAGCCATTTGTTCCTATGGTCCTATGGTCCTATGGACATCGGAAGAAGAAGAAATCTGAAACCGCTGTTGTTGTCCATGAATAGAAGTAGCTGAGTTGTAATAGTGCCTTTTTGCCAAGCTGGTATCAAATACAGTGGTACCTCGGTACTCGTCGTTGATTGGTTCCAGAAGGCACGACGAGTACCGAAAACAACTACGAGTGCCGAACGAATTTTTCCCATATGTAAATTGAATAACTTCGTCCCTGAAAACCAGAAATTTCACACTTTACTAGCAATTTATAAATGGATGGGGTGTTTTTTAGATACTGTTTGCTCTCACTGACATTCGCTCCAAGAGATGGCGCGCCAGGTGCATATCACGTGATTGACTTTATTTTGTTATGTTTGTTGTTGTTTGAGTTTGGTTTTTTTTACTCTATAAAGTTGTTGTTGCATTAATTATTAAATAATCTTTAATTGTGAACGCCTTACTCACCACGTACGTTCACTTACGACACAGCGAGATACAAAATCTTTAAACTAGAGAGACATAATTTAAAACAATAATGAGATAGATAAAATTAAATTAAATTTGTCTTCACACAACCTGTACTGAAAGTAGTTGATGGCTTAATGGAAAAGTGGCGAAATAGAGGAGGAGAGGGGTTATTGAGGGGAAAGGGAAGTCACCTTCCAATAAAACATCAGGCGCTTGCACAGCGATTCTTTCTTTTTTCTGCCTCTTAACACGTATTCCTGTTATAGACTCAGATTTAGGGAGTTTAACTACAAACCTATCAAGAGAAACTCTCTTCTGCCTTGCCTACGTTTCAAAATGTTTATGAAGTGAGGCATCGTTTGATTCTTAAATAATTCTCTATTTCGGCTTGCTAGAGCTTTGTAAGGGTGATACTTTTGAACAAACTTTTGTTATTCAACCTATTTTGGTCTTTCTTTTCGTCCAGAGAGAAAGGATGCGAGGGGCACCATCTTGTTTCGTACACGTTTTAGCATGTTTCGGCAAGTTTCAACATGTTTCTCGTGCATGCGGGACGAGTACCCAGCAAATGTCGATTAGTACCGAAGCAATTTTTTCGCGTCGAAATGCGTCCAGTGCCTAGGTATGCAGTATTTCTTTTAAGTTTAATAAACACCTCTTTTTTACATGTACAAGGTTTGTTCGGTTAAGGCTGCTGTGTACTAACCCTAAAGGATTCATTCACCTCAATATTAATCTATGGAGAAAATCTGTCCAAGGATTACAGACTTGGATTTAAAGATTTTTTTAAAATTTGACTCCGTAATAGATAAAGAAATTTTACACCTTGGGGCATTTTTCGTTCCTTAAAAAATACAAATATTTTAAAATTTAAATTAGACGGGGGCAAAGAATAGTGCGTTTCAAACGCTCACCAATCCCTTTGGTGGACGCAATTAATAAAATGAATCCTGTTGCAAGGTGCAGAAAACTTCAGGCTATCTGAAAATACCATTTTTATTGGATTATCAGCATTCATGTAGCTGACAAATAAATAGTAGACACATTTTCTCAATAGGTTAACATTGAGGTGAGCGAATCTAATAGGGTACACAGTAACCTTATTTGATTTTAACATGGATTCCAACAAAGATCTAGAATTTCCCCCTTATGTCTTTTAGAAATATTCTATAAGATATTTTTAATAACCTGTTACTCATAAACTATGCATAAGATTAAAGTAAGTATATCTTGTTTGCCTTCTTTCCACTCTTTAAGTCTCTGAGCAGGTATTTTTCTAGCTATAATTGTGTACCAAACTTTTTTTTTTGTTCTTCATATCGGTCTTCGATCGGTTGTTAAGTGTCGCAAATGATGGACGAGGAAAGAGAGAAAACAGATAAAACGCCGATGTGATGAAAAATGAATATGTAATCAAAGAGAAAACTGTTTCACTGCGATTCAAAGGAGTATTTCGCGATATTGTGGCATAGTTTTTACCTGATATCGGTTTTTTAAGTGTCTTTTTAACAAGCAGTGAAAAAGAAAGCTGTTTCGAAAGGCAAAACTATCGATTTTGAGTATGTAGAAACTAAAACTGCAGAGGCATTCTGAGTAAAATAAATTTAATTTATAAAACTTCTGAACGCTTTCTGGGTTTAAAATAAGGCGGAATGGTTGAGATATAGTAAAAAAAGAAAAAAAATTCAATGATTTATACTATTTGACTCATTCCAGCGAATGATATTTTAATAAGTTTTGCTAAGGATGTTCATCGATCAGTAGATAACTAAGGTCATTAACTTTTAATTTATTGCATGTTTTTAATTAGTCATCGAATTTTCTAGATCCGGTGTCTAGTATATTGGTTATGTAGTATCGTTAAAGATGTTCATGGTATGTTAAGTGCAAAGTTATTTACTGTTTGTCTCCTTATACAATTTTTATTGATATATTTCCAAAGAAGAAATTTTTGAAGTGTCGTTAACACTGTATTTTCGAACTTCTCAAAGACACATAAAGCTTTAAGCGTGATGATGTAGAGTGCATCAGTCGGGAATATACGAGGGTCATTTTTTAAGTAAGAACCGTTTTGTAATGGAGTAAGAGAAACTTTAGTTATGAACGTAAATTGTATCACAAATTAAAATATAAACATTTTTTCACTTTTCAACATAGTCACCATTAACATTTAAACATCTGTAAAGTCGTGTCACCAGCTTTTGGATCTATCCTCAAAGAACTCTGCCGCCTGACCGTTAAACCAGTTAGTAACAGTTTCTTTCAACATGTCATCATTTTCCAAGAGCTTTCCATCAAGAAATTCCTTAAGTTTTGGAAACAGATGAAAGTCTGATAGTGCTAAGTCAGGGCTGTATGGTGGATGATCCAGTAATTCCCAATGAAAATTGTCAAAATCGACGGCGGGGACTGCTCTCTAGCGGCATCGTTCTGCTTCATGACAAAGCTCGGCCTCACGTTGCGGCAAGAACAAAGACGTAACTGGATAATTTTCATTGGGAATTACTGGATCATTCACCATACAGCCCTGACTAGCACTATCAAACTTTCATCTTTTTCCAAAACTTAAGGAATTTCTTGGTGGAAAGCGCTTGGAAAATGATGACATGTTGAAAGAAACTGTTACTAACTGGTTTAACGGTCCGGCGGCAGAGTTCATTGAGGATGGATCCTATTATATTAAGTTAGAACATATGATAATTAGAATATTTTGTATAGTGGCTTTTTATTTATTTATTTATTTATTTTTTTTTTGCTAAATTATTAATTTGAGAAATACACTCTGACACATGTCTGAGAATAACTGAAGGACACGCACTCAAATTTAATATCTAATGTTACCATTTAATTTCTCTTAATATTACTTAACATTAATTTAAACACTGACTACAAACTTTTACAGAAATAATCATATTAATTGTTATCATACATTAAAAAATTATTAGAACACATAAAATTCAAATTACATAAAATAAATTAACACAGTGCTCTCACCTGATAAATATAATACAAAATAATATTGACTTACGACCACCTTCGTATGAAATTTCAGCATCTCGTTTTTACTAAGTCGAACAGCGGAATCGGCAAAGCAAGAAGAAAAAAATGGCGGATAGGATAGATCGGGCCACCACGAGGTCCAATTCCTGTCGCTGCTTATGCTTCAACTGACTAAAAAACGTTTTTTTTACTTCTTTCTGAACTTGGGAGAGCAGAGGTCAGCTATGTCCTCGAACAAACACCTTTCAGATCTCATTGGCTAAAAGATGTTGCTAGGCCGTTGCTATGGGGACGCTAAGACCCCTTTACAGCCGAGAAGGGGCGGCAAGTCACTCTTTTATTCTTATACAAAACCTCTCTTTACAATAAGCTAAATTTGCCTCCGGGAGGTACATACCTTTCTTCCAGAAACCGGTACAAAATAAGCTACAGACGCGATCCCAAACACACATACATCTTAGGACATACATAATAAAACAGTTACACTAAAATGTGCATGGAACCGAATCAATGCTGTATCAAGACTATGAGATAAGAAAATATATTTACAAAGTCGAGTTCCATGTCACAGATCCAAAAGCTGGTGACACGACTTGACAGATGTTTAAATGTTAATGGTGACTATGTTGAAAAGTGAAAAAATGTT